>CAUZXS010005354.1:60000-140000 GCA_963585895.1 Sepioteuthis lessoniana | reverse complement strand
TAGATATGTACTGGGATGTGAAACCTTTACCTAAAAATGGATGAAAATCAATAAAACCACAATCACTCAGTTAAATTAAACGTTCAATGACGCACTGAAATATTTATTTGGTTTGAATTATATAAAATATAATCACACACACACACACACACGCGCGCGCGCGCACATATATATATATATATATACATGCATAAAATATTTTATTGGAATAAACTTAATTATAACCACCCCTTCATTCCCATTACCATATTTACTCAACCCCACTGCTCAGGCAGGATATGACTCAATTTCAATTTTTAAGCGGAGTTTAACAGGTTTGAATTTAGAGTTTTCCTTCTCCTACACTAGTTGCCTCACAAAGGCTGAAGAAGCTAGTCTGTCCTACTATTTATCCATAGCTGGAGGGAGAATAATTGGATTCATACCTTTCCCAAGGGTATTAGTGCTATGTAAAATGCAATCAGTCTTGTCCAGGATTTGAACTCGTATCGCCGGGTCCATTTCCTATCACGATAACCATTACTCCACAGGCACCTCCAAACCCCTTCATTCCCATTACCCCCAGACTCACTCTGACCGGGAAAATGGTAGCACCTGTTTGAGTCCCATTTATGAGTCAAATGAATATGTATAAGAATTATTGATAAACGATATGACCGTATGAAAAAAATGAATATCTATAAAGAAGCAAGAAAAAAGTGTTTGCCCAGTCGGCTGGGGCTGTAGAATACACCGACTGCTTCTCTACAGAGGGGTAAGACCTCCCCCACCCCACCAAACGAGTGTCTTAGATATGACACTCAACAATCTGATGGTAAGATTCCAGTAATGGTGGAACTTTGGGAATGCAGAGTACCCCTTCATTGCCATCGCTTCCCGGTCCTCTCTGGCCAGGAGTGGTAGCACCTTATAGGGTCCTATCGAGACGTCAAATAGAACTAAACTGTGTACTAATGCTAAACTGAATGGTTTGAAATAGAACTGTTTCAACATCTAACTTTTTTAAACAAGAACTAAACTTATAATAAAGTGAATGATTGATTTTGACGGCATATCAACTCCCCTTGGTTTATTTTATGCCTAAAGGTTAGGGAATGGTGTTCATTATATGTTAATATTTACTTTTTTCTCCAGTTTTTTAAAACACAGTCCTATCGAACACTAATAATTTTCAAATAGATCTATTTGACCCATAGACAAGACCCTAACAAATACTACTACTCAGGGTCATAGTGGACCTAGGAGTAATGCCAACGAAGGAGTACTTTACACTTTCCAGAAGATTCAAGGACGTGACAGACATTAAAATAAATTGCAATGGGACAGCTTGGTACGACGTGAAAATATGAATTTTTACCCCACCCCCCACCAGGCTATTGGCCAAATGAGTAGAGTGCTCGCTAATGATCCAGGAGACTGGGGTTCAATCTCAGGTCGAGTCATACCAAAGACTCAAAAAATGGTACTTAATGCCGTATTGCTTAACACTTAGCATTATAAGGTAAGGATCGAGGGTAGAGTGGAACAATCCAGGGAATGGATCCTGGGAATAGAGTAGCGCCCTCCCCTACACATCGCTGTTGTAGCTAATGAAAAGGGAGCCTTTGGGTCGCCCTCAACTAAGGTCGACAACTTTACTTATTGACCCCAGAGTTATCATCTGATGAAAACTTAGTTGGTGGAGGTGTTTTCTCCGAAAGTCTGTTGTGTCGTGACTAACTTGCCGGACTGAGTTTAAACCTCTGTCATGGACTTTCGGACAAATACTCTTGGCATGAATTCCCTTTTCCATTTAGCTATAACATTAAATAGTACCACCTCTCTTCTTCTACGAAGATTGTTTTGCCAAGAAATAACCCTCGAAGGTTGATGTCATCAAACAAAGAAACTAAAAACGACATTCCCTTATCATTTTAAAAGTAAATTTTTGCAGTATCTGATGAAGACATAATCTCGATATTGTTTATTTCAACGACTTTGTTTGCTTAAACATATTTTTAACCATGTGTGTGTGTGTGCGTGTGTGTGTGTGTGTGTGTGTGTGTGTGTGTGTGCGTATATGCGTATGTATGTATAAAGATAGATAGATAGAGAGAAAGAGAGAGAGAGAGTATCAAAAATATAACTTAAAAATACATATCCTTTCGTAAGAAAAAACCCAAGTTCGTACTTGAATAAGGATAAAGTGCACAAGCTCGCACGTACACAAAAACATACATACACAAATACACGCACCAGTACATGCCCACAAACACATACATGTATACATATATATACGTGAGGCGTTGCCTTACGATATTGTCATTCATTTTTTTCTTGTTTTTTTATAGTTCTTTTTCATTATCTTTCACATGGCCTGCCAATCTATGACAATGAGGAAACAACGCGCATGGGAAATAATAAATGGCAAGTTTTTGGAGACATTATGTCTTTTCTCTAAAGGAACTCTTACTAAACGCATTGACAATTCTAATTGTCTTCACAAAGAAGAGCTTGTGACTGCCAGAAGTCCTATTCTAACCTTTAAAATCTATCGTTACAATTTCTAGCTCTCTCAGTGCTATATATTGGTGCATAATGCTCCTTTTTGTTTGCTTTCTTGGGTGGGGGGGAAGTATCTTTTGTATGCTAGCAGCATTAATTGTATCGTATTTATTTTCATTTTACTTCGAAAAATGAATGATCATGATGAATAATTTCGATTAGTATTTTCTTTCAGCATTGTAAAATATTATTATCATTAATTTTGACTTATTTTATTTTATCTTTTAATTTCTGGAGGTAACATTGCCAATTATTACTATTAATTTTGACTAGTATTTTTTGTTATATATTTTAATTTCTATTACTTTTTATCGCAATTTACTCGTACCGTCATTATCATCTTTGTTGACTGACTCCATTTTGATCCATAATTAATATCCATAGAGATATTTTATGAGACTCCAAGTGACCAAAGATATCAAGAGATAGATCAGCTGCAATGATGAACAGACCATTTCTTCTTCTTCTTCTTCTTCTTCTTCTTCTTCTTCTTCTTCTTCTTCTTCTTCATTATAACACCTCACTCAACACATCACAACGGAATTAAGTGTAATTATAACGTCTCAAATGTCTTCTTTATCCTTAATTCATATATTTTTGACTCATATCGTCAACATACTAACAATTAACTCTGATATTATTATGTACTAATTGAATTTCCCTGCCATTAGTCTACCCTGTCGGTGGGGCCTTGAATGCACTGACCGCATCCCTACAGCGGCGTAAGGCACCCTAAAAATCCGGGACAAGGGAACAAATCTAAATGAATTGTGTTGTTATAACGGCCCTGGGGTTTTTCATCCTCTTTACTTGACTGCTAAAGAGTTGGGTGTTTTTCTATAAACTTTACGCAGGAAGTTCTCACCGAATAAAAATTAAAAGCTCCTCGTCGTCGGATGCTAAAAATACGCTGAAAGTATCTTCTGCAGAGGCGTAAACACCCACAACTGTTTAGTGTGTGTGGTGACTCTAAATAGTTCATCTGCTCTGATGAGAGTGAAATATCCTATCACTGCTGTTACCCCTTAAGCCATTTTAAACCGTAATGGTAGTACTCGTTACGGTCCTATCTATGAATCAAATATATCTGTTTTAAAATTACTGAATTAGAATGAACCATATAATTGTGCGCAAACAAATGATTACAATCAGACAGACCTATTTACTCAAAGCCATATAATTATCAATTTCATGTAGGACAATTTGAAACCATACAACTGTGTGCAAATTATTTGTATTATATAGGAATACTTGATATCATAGAACTGTGGGCAAATTTTTGGTATTAGATAGGAATACTTGATATCATAGAACTGTGGGCAAATTATTTGTATTAGATAGGAATACTTGATACCATTTTAACTGGGTGCAAATTATTTGTATTAGATAGGAATACTTGATATCATCTAACTGTGTGCAAATTACTTGTATTAGATAGGAATACTTGATATCATAGAACTGTGGGCAAACTATTTGCATTAGATAGAAATACTTGATATTATATAACTGTTGAAAACACTGAAGAAGCGATTACATAAAAATTTATATATAAAATGAATATATAAAATGTATATATATATATCAACAATAAAGGAGGTTCTCTAATCTCTAGACTTAAAGTAACTTTAGACAAGTTGATATATCATTAAAATCAATGAATCAATCAATCTTTTTTTTTTTTTTTTTGTTTATATTACATTTGCTCATACAAAATAGGATATATGTATCGATTATTAAAATATTTTTCATTTTTTGAGAATGTCTTACGTCGCTGTAAGCCCCGATGGGTTACTTTGTGGAGGTGCCTGTGGTATAATGGTTATCGTTGTAGGAAATGGACTCGGCGACACGAGTTCAAATCCTGGACGAGACTGATTGCATCTCACATAGCACTAATACCCTTGGGAAAGGTATGAATCCAATTATTCTCCGTCCAGCTATGGGTAAATAGTCGGAGAGACTGTGTTCTTCAGCCTTGGTGAGGCAACTAGTGTAGGAGAAGGAAAACTCTGAATTCAAACCTGTTAAACTCTGCATAAAAAAAATTGACCTAGTGTCAAATCCTGCCCGAGCGGAGGGGTTGGTAAATATGGTAAGCCCCGATGGGAAGAAGAAAATCAATTAATACATAATTATAAGTAGATTATTATTATTATACTGTTGCCATTAGTTCATACTGAACCAGAGTAGTAGTACCTGTTAAACCCACGAAGGCCTTTTTGAGATAATGTTCACATTAATACGTTAGCTCTGATATTGCAACTAAGTATAAAGTATTAACGTGTTTTAAATGATTATGGTTAGGTTACTTTGTTTTGATGGCATATCAACCTTTATGGGTTATTTAATGCCGAAGACAATCTCATAAAGAGACAAAGGTGGTACTATTCAAACCATAGCTAGGGTAATATGGGGTTCACACCATTTCCCAAGGGTATTAGTGATAAAGTGAATGTAATTGCGCCACTGGAATTCGAACTCGTTAACTACTAAATCAAAAACCAGCATTACGTCACGGGGACTTCTTCATCTATTTCAAATGATTGAAATCTTTATTAATGGGTTGCTGTTTGTTTGCTTGGTTGATTTTTTGGATAATTGGTTTGTTGGTTGGTTAATTGATTGATCGGTTGGTTGGTTGGTTGGTTGGTTGGTTGAGGTTAGATGGTTGTTGGTTGATTGGTTGGATGCTTGTTTGTTCGTTTGTTTGTTTGTTTGTTTATTTGGTTGGTTAGTTGGTTGGTTGGTTGGTTGGTTTTAGGGCTTGTTAATCGTTTTTGAATGATGAAGTAAAATTTTGGTGCAAAATATCATGTTTTCCAGTAATTAATGATAATAATCCTTAATAAAGAATTAACTTTTGGTAATTATTCTTAATACTAATATTTTCCAGTAAACGGGTAAAGTGATTGCAAATCGTCCGGGAGATCGGAGTTCAATCCCAGGTCAAGTCATTCCAAAGACTCAAAAAATGGTACTTGATACTGCCTTGTTAAACACTCAGAAATATAGGTTACGTATCAAGGGTAAAGTGGAGCAATCCAAGGAATGAAGTAACGCCCACCCCTTCACTTTGGTGTGGTAGCTATCGAAAAGGGAGCCTTCGTGTCACCAACTGTACTTACTATTGCTTTCTTCTCCGAATAATTTTACGCAGAACTATTTGACTTATAGATGGGAATCTAACTAGTACGACCAATTCGAGTGTCATACATAGGATACCCCTTTTTTAGGAGGGATGATTTTACCTTCTGAAAGGGATAAAGTTAGCGTATTCTAAGCACCATCGACTGGGCTTAACCTTTTAAATATATTTGCCCTTAAAACACCGATATTGGACCTTAGAGTGTTCGCCAAAGGTCTGGGAGACCGAGGTTCAATCCCAGGTCGAGTCATTCCAAAAACTCAAAAAATGGTACTTGATGCCGACTTGCTTATAAGGTAAGGACTGAGGGTAAAGTGGAGCAATCCAGGGAATGGAGTAGCGCCCTCTCCTACACCTCGGTGTAGTAGCTATTAAAAGAGGAGCCTTTGAATCACCCTCGACTAAAGGGAGACAACTTTTCTTTTACTTATAAAGTATTTAGATCTTTAAAATTATGTCAAATTCCTCCCATGAGCAATGTTATTTTTGTGTCGATTAAAGCAACCACATATTTATTTTTCGTTCCATTTTTTGCTTTCTAGATTTTTAAAAAGATTTGCTGTCCTGTTGTTATTGTTGGTGGGGGGATACGCAGGTAACTTTAGTAATAGTTTACCGGCGATGTTACATAGGGGTGGTTAACTGACGGTGGTCGATTTCACAAACGACGATAGTTTTTTTCAGAGTGTATTTGTATCTTTTTCTTGATGCTTGTGTGTGTAGTACTTTTGCTGTCTGGCAGCTTTTTAAAATATTCAATCTTTGAAAGGTGATGGTCTTCCATTCTTGCAACGGGTACTACCCAGTGCAGCATAGTAGTGATCTTCGATACAAGAGATTTTGGTAATTTTGAGGACATTGATGTTTGCAATGGTTCGTAAGCAGTGTTGATAAAACCGTTCAAGGGGAGAATGGGGTGATGCTAAATCATCCAGCTTTCCTCGCAATACAACCCTTTTAATGTAGAAGTTATTTACCAAGTATAGCTTTGATGTAGCACAAATTAGGAAGTTATATTCTCACTGGGTGAGAATTGAACTCACTAAAAATCGTCTGTTAATCCTGCTCATTAACCATTACACCACGCGTTAATATAGAATAAGCTTGTTCCATCCTGGGTTCATTAATAGTATCAGGAGTAAATTACTTTAGCATCGTTACATTGATGTCATTTGTGATATATCTATCAATCGATACGTCACGCAATCGAATACAACTAATTGTAGAATAATAGTGATTCTCGGTACTAGTGATTTTGGTAATTTTCAGGGCATTGATGATTTTTTTACACAAATAATTTCAATTTTATTTCAGATATACATCTCATAGAAGAAAACATTTTTAAATAATTTTTAAAAAATATAGAATAAATGAGATGCCGTGTCGATAGTAGAAAAGTCTCATCTAATGATAGAATTCTTTTTGTCGATGGGGCTAAGAATACTCTAACCCTAATTCCCTGCAGAGAATTAAGATCCCGCCCACACCACTACCAAAATGAAAGGGCTATCCTGATCTAAGTGAGGCACTAAATTACATTTTATGGCCAGGTTCCATTTCTGGATATCTTGTGGGGTTCCATTTCTGGATATCTTGTAGGGTACTACTTCATTAAAATTATATCAGGTACTACTCCATTAAAATTGTGTCGGGTACTACTTCATTAAAATTGTGTGGGGTACTACTTCATTAAAATTGTGTCGGGTACTACTTCATTAAAATTGTGTCGGGTACTACTTCATTAAAATTGTGCCGGGTACTACTTCATTAAAATTGTGTCGGGTACTACTTCATTAAAATTGTGCCGGGTACTACTCCATTAAAACTGTGTCGGGTACTACTTCATTAAAATTGTGTCGGGTACTACTCCATTAAAATTGTGTCGGGTACTACTTCATTAAAATTGAATGGGGTACTACTTCATTAAAATTGAATGGGGTTCAACTTCATTAAAATCACCCTGAGTAGTTGTCATTGCTATTACTCTGAAGGAAATAGTTATTCACAAAGCTTAGGTTAGATAGTATGGGGCACCTAGTGAGCATCTAACTCACTCATAACGGTCTGTCGCATTGCTAGGTTTCGGCACAAAAATTGCTGAATACACAAACGAAACGACAAGATGGCGACAATTCACAGAAAAGGAAAAGATCAAACACGTGGTAGCAAAAAATACCACTCACCGTATTGGTGAGTTTCTGCTCCCTTTTGGACCGGTCTCAAAACAGGTTGACGTGAAGATATATTTCTCTGAGCCAATAAAGAATAATCGTATTGGTCGATAAATTGCGACCCCTTGAATGAGGAGAGAGTTTCAATAGTCTTGAAAGTTAAGCCGTTCCTTGTCCTCAGCCAGTTACTGATTGTCTCATGATTGATTCTTTTTAAAACTCCTTAACTCTTGCGTGACCGTTCCTCGCACTTACTATGAGAATTCTCGAGGCTAACTTTTTATTGACAGTCAACCGGTATATCAGGAGTGGGAAGGCTACCACAAGGTTACTAGGGTTGGAAATGTAACTCTACATCACTGTAGTACTTGTTAAGGTATTAGTCAAATAGATTTGTTTTAAAGATCATTCGTATTCGATAGGAGACTATGTGTGAACAAATCAACCATTTTTGTAAAGTGTTACACTGATACTTTTATATTTCTTTATATGTTTCTGTGTGTATATTGGCCAATTGGTATAATAGTTAGAGTGCTCACCAATGGTCCAGAAGACCGGGGTTCAATCCCAGATCATGATGCCAAAGACTCAAAAAATTATTCTTGATACGCCCTTTCTTGATACTCAGGCATTATCCTATTTACCCAACCATCCGCTCAGGCAGGATATGACACAAAGTCATTTTTAAGCGGAGTTTAACAGGTTTGAATTCAGAGTTTTCCTTCTCCTAGACTAGTTGCCTCACCAGGGCTGAAGAACCTAGTCTGCCCTACTATTTTACCCATAGCTGGAGGGAGAATAATTGGATTCATACCCTTCCAAAGGGTATTAGTGCTATGTAAAATGCAATCAGTCTCGTCCAAGATTTGAACTCGTGTCGCCGTGTTCATTTCCTACGACGATAACCATTACACCACGGGAAGCTCAGCTTTATAAGTTACGGATCAATGATAAATGAAGCAATTCAGGAAAAGAAATATCCGCCTCCTCTCCCACCTCCGTATAGTTGCTATTGACGATCGACTTACTTACACTATCGATTCAGAGCGGGATATTTTGTAACAAACATTGTACTCTTAGTTGAAAGTTGTTTTGTTTTTTTTATGTGCAAAATGGGCTGACAAAAATGTGAATTTAAAATAATCAATTTATTTACATTTTTGGCTGAAAAAAAAATCTAAAATTAATAAAAGCTAAATCAAACCAAGGGACGCGAGTTGATAAAAGACAAAAACAAAACTAACGATTGTTTATACAATTAAATTATTTTCATTGTTACTTTCTAACCAATAAAAATTCGCAAGAGAAAAATATCAATATTTTTTAGCCAAATAAAATCTTGATTAAAAAATAATTCCTCTTCAATTGTGGATCCTTTTTAAAGTGGGCAATTTTGACAAACAGGTGTAAATCAGTTTTAATAATTAATAATTTTTCGATATCCTTTGGCCTATAAGACTGATTCATAAATTTTCTTTCTTCTTTTACTACTTCAAAAGTAATGCTTAGAAATAAATTTTAGTTAGACATATTTTTCAAAAGACTTTTAGTTCAACTAATAACAACAAATAAACTTTCTATATCGTCTGCTTTTAATGAATTTTGCTTTTACCTAGTCACTGTGAAAATTCATTTTTAACAGGTCTGTCTGTCTGTCTGTCTGTCTGTCTCTCTCTCTCTCTCTCTCTCTCTCTCTCTCTCTCTCTGTTTCTGTCTCTGTCTCTCTGTCTCTCTCCCACACACACACACACATACACACAGGCACACACACACAAATTATTAAGTCTTTGTAATACTTTTCCTGTATGCACTGGGGCGTCGTCTTGTAACTCTGTCTTATTATGTCGAATGACAGAAAGAAAGAAAGAAAGAAAATGGTGTTTACTAATTAACCTCTCTCAACATGATATGTGAAAGAAAGTAAGAAAAATTGTGTAAAAGGAAAAAGAAACAAACAATATAAGTTACCGTGCACATATGTTTTCAAAGCTTACTTTCAAACAAAAAGTTTCAAACCTACCAGCGTAGACCCATGGAAAGAGAAGTTTGTCCTAAAGTAATACAAGATTTTTTTCCGAGAGAAAACGTTATTACCTTTGCTAAAAATTAAAACTTTTGAAGAAAATTAATTTTTAACTCAATTTCATAAATGCTGCTCGACGAGGAGGCGATGTAATAAAACGTAAGACAAAGCTTTTTGAAAAGCGTTGACAAAAACATGTTTGTTGGCGCTTTTACAAGTAAAACAATAAAAATAAAGAAACTAAAGAAAGCCGCTCAGAGCAGGATTTCGTAGACTTTGAAGGAAGTTGTGAAAGTGAGATGTTCATTTATAAAAATGAATGAATCCGGCAGTTTTACTATTTGGCAATTCATTATTATTATTATTATTATTATTATTATTATTATTATTATTATTATTATTCCTTGAGAGTTTTTCACATCAGCATTTGCTGATGGTCTTTCACTGGAGTCTAAGTGACAGCAGGTCTCCTCAAGTCTCTAGGATTCTTGTCAGTATTCTGGCCGATCTCAATAATGCAGAAGTTTCGGTGGTTTCCACTCGTCCTCTTATTTCCAAACCCTCCAGTCTTCTTTATTAGTCCTTTGATGACTGTACCATGAGCACCAATTATAATTGGTATAAACGTCACTTCCATGTCCCATAGTTTTTTCTGTTCCCCAGTAAGGTCGCGGTATTTATTATTCTTTTCCCTTTCTTTCAATTTTACTCTGTGGTCAGCCGGAACAGCAAAGTCCACAATTTTGCAAGTTCTCTTTTTTTCTTTTTTTTTTTTGTTGTTGTTGTTGTTGTTGTTGTTGTTGTTGTTGTTGTTGTTGATTATTATAAGGTCTGGTCGTCTGACAGGGATTACATGATCCGTTTGGATGTCAAAATCTCAGAGGAGTTTGTGTGTCTTATTCTCCCGGACAGATGTTGGGTTGTGCATATACCATTTGTTCGTATGATCAAATTTAAATTTCTTGCACAATTCCCAGTGGATCACCGAGTCGTGTCAAGTCTTATACTCTTTTTGTGCTAATTTGATGCACTCGCTTATTATGGAATTGATGGTTTCGTCTCTATCACCACATAACTGTTTTATTGCGTCTCATCTATTTGTTATTATTATTCACTCATTAGAGCTTTTCACATCAGTGCTAGCCGATGGTTTTTTGCTGGAGTCTGAGTGACAGCAAGTCTCCTCAAGTCTCCAGGACTCTTCTCAGTATTCTGTCCGTTCTCAATTATGCTGTCTTTTGGATGGTCTCCACCCGTCCGCCAATTTCCAAGTCCTCCAGTCCCTTTAGTAATCCTTTATTTACTGTTCCTAACGCACCAATTACAATTGGTATAATTGTCACCTGCATGTTCCACGGTTTTTTCAATTCCCTAGGAAGGTCGAGGAGCTTATCCTTCTTTTCCCATTCTTTCAGTTTTATTTTGTGGTCAGCCGGGAAAGCAAAATCAACTATTTTGCAAGTAATTGTCATTCTGTTGTTCATCATGTTCTCAGTATCGTTTCTGGTGTCCTCGATCGTGTTTTTGTATATAGTCTTCGAGTCGTTGTATCGATGCGTCAACGCTGTCTTCAATGCTGGCAAGTCCTCTTCCTCCCTCTTTTCTTAAAACATATAGTCTGTTAACGCCGTCCCTGGAATGTAAAGTCTTATGCATTGTCATTAGTTTTCTTGTTCTTTGGTCTATTCGCTTAAGTTCGTCTCTGCTATTATTATTATTATTCCTGACGAGTTTTTCACACAAGCATTAGCTGATGGTTTTTTACTGGATTCTAAGTGACAGCAAGCCTCTTTAGCTCGCCAGGATTCTTATCAATAATTTGGCTGATATTAGCAATGCTATAGTTTGGGTGGTTTCGATTCGTCTTCGGATTGTCAATTATTCCAGCCTCCTTTCCAACCCTTTAGCGACCATTCCAAGTTCGGCAATTACAATTCGTATCACTGTCATTCGAATGTTCCACAGCTGTCTAGGTTCTCTAGCAAGGCCTAAGTACTTATCTCCCTTTTCGCGTTTTTTCATGTTCACTCTGTGGTCCACCGAGACGTCAAAGTCCATTCCACGGCAAGTCCTTCTTTCGTTGTTGTTGTTGTTGTTGTTGTTGTTAATTATACTAAAGTGTGATCTTCTGGATTATATGATCTGTTTGTTTTTCAAAATACCAGTGAATTTTATGCGTCATATTCTCCAGGACGGATTATGGTTTGTACCTCAAATAATAATAATTATTATTTACTCATTTAGAATTTTTCACATTAGCGTTAGCTGATGGTTTTTCACTGGAGTTTGAGTGACAGCAACTCTCCTCAAGTCTCCAGGACTCGTCTCAGTATTCTGGCCGTCCTCAGCAATGCTTTCGTTTGGATAGTCTCTACCCGTCCACTAACTTCCAAGTCCTCCAGGCCTTTTAATAATCCTTTAGTTACTGTGCCTAACGCACCAATCACAATTGGCACAATCGTTACTTTCATGTTCCACAGCTTTTTCAATTCTCTAGCAAGGCCGTGGTACTTATCCTTCTTTTCACTTTCCTTCAGATTTATTCTATGGTCCGCCGGGACAGAAAAGTCAACAATTTTGCAGATTCTCTTTATTTTGTTGATTATTATGAGGCCTGGTCTTCTGGCCGGGATTAGGTGATCCGTTTGTATGTTAAAGTCCCATAGGAGTTTATGCGAGTCATTTTCTAGGACAGGCGCCGGGTTGAGCATATACCATTTGTTTGTATGGTCGAATTGAAATTTCTTGCACATTTCCCAGTGAATCACCTTGCCGACCCAGTCGTGTCTCGCCTTGTACTCCTTCTGTGCTAATTTGCTGCATTCGCTTATTATGTGATTGATCGTTTCGTCTCTGTCACCTCATAGCCTACATTTACTGTTTTGTTACATCTTATCTATTCTCGCTTTGATATGATTATAGATAAGACGCAACAAATCAGTAAATGTAGGCTATACGGTGACAGAGACGAAACGATAGTAGTATTCTACTCCTTGTGAATTTTTCAAACTAACGGACTTCCACTGAAATCTGAACAAGCCTTCTAAGGTCTCCAGATCCCTTCTGAGTAATATTGTCGATCTCAACAATGCTGCAGTTTGAATGATCTCGATTCTTCTGGCGATTTCTAAATATTTCAATCCACTTTTCAATCATGTCGGGACTGTTCCAAGTGCACCAGTCACAACTGGTATCACCATCATTCATATGTTCCATATATTTTTAGTTCTCAGGCGAAGTCCAATAATTTGTCTATGTTTTTACTTCTCTTTGTCATCATTGTGGTCCGCTGAAACAGTAAAACCCACCAGATAAGTTCTCTGCCTTTTTTAGCGGGGGGGGGGACTTTTTAAAAATCAGCACTTGGTCTGGTCTTCTGGCCGCCGTAAGATGATTCATTTGTATCTCAAAATCCAAGAGAATTTTATGCGTCTCATTTTCTAGAGCGGATTGTGATTTTTACTTATAGAATTTGGTAGAATGGTCAAGATTCAATCTTTTGCACGATTCCCACATTTCTAGTCTTGCATTTCTTTTGTACTAGTTAGCTACATGCGTTTAATATATGATTAATCGTTAATTTTTCACCGCATAACTTGTTCACCGCATGTTATTTCATCATCCATGGAGGGGTTTATCATTTCTTGCGACATTGTAAATTTGTATCCTCCTTTGTATTTTTCATTACATATAGTTTAGTGATATCATAACTATAACGAATACTAGAAGATATAAATAATGTTCTGATCTTTGTACAATGAATAATCCATGGTTCTAGTTCCTTTGTGGTATCTATTCTGTTCTTCGAGAGGTCTCTGGCTCTCAAGTGAGTAATGAATTCCTTCTCTTACGTGTACGTCCAGGATTTATCACATTATTGGTAGATATGTTGTTGGTCTGTAGTTTTGGTGGGGTTGATCCATGCTTGTTTGTTTTGTGGGGAAGGAATCATTCTTGATCAGGGTAGTTTTTCTATTCATTATTCTGTCCTCAATGTTTGCTTTTGTTAGTAATTGCAAACTTCTCCATCTAGTAGTAGTAGTAGTAGTAGAAGTCGTTGCCGCCGCCGCCGCCGCCGCCGCCACCGTAGTAATAGTAGTAATAGTAGCAGTAGTAGTAGTAATTAACACTCATAAAAAATATTGATATGTTTGAATATCTATGAGAGTATTTTTATAGACGAAAGATTTACATATTTACGTGTATTTGAAGAAAAACAAGAGAGAAAAGGAGAAGCGAGTGACAATGATATGTCAGGGCAGCAGGAATACGAGAGAAGTTACTGCAAATTTAAATGGATTTCTTGTATGATTTTTTATCATTTTGGGAGCCGGCGATTTCTTATAAATAGCTGCATTCGTTTTCAATAATCAATAATCGGTTGGTTTTCCTTCAAGATGAATCATAAACCGATTTGCCCACTTTCATCTCTTTTACTCTTTTCACCTTGTCGGCAGGACTGAAAATATGCTAATTGTATGCCCTGTTAGGATTCCATCTTTTGGTCAAATAGATCTGTTTAAAGTTATTTGTATTTGGACCGTGTGCAAAAAAAAATAAATAAATAAATAAATACTCAAAAATTTAAATGTGAACGTACAATACAAATGATTCTCTAACTTCTTGGCATAAATTAACCCCAGACGAGTTGATATGCCGTTAAAACCAGCCTATCAAGCGTCTCTTTTATTCTTTTAGTAGTATAATTCAGAATCGAACATTTAGACATACTTTCCAGTAGACTTTTTCAGTTTAACAAATTACAGCAAGTAAACTTTCGATATCGTCTGTTTTTAATGATTTTTTTAACAATACAAATAAATTAGTCTCTATGTTATTCTGTTGGTTTCCAGGTTACGTAATTACTAATAACATAAATGAAAATTACTTCTGCCAAACACAACTTTTCCATCTTTGGTCACGTGACTGAATATGTTACTGTGTATGTCACTTTTTTTTAAAATTTTCTGCCAGTAATTAATTTCATTGTTATTAGAATATTAGAATAACTGAGAGACATGGAAAACATACAAAAGACAGGAAAGAAAGTCTAAATACTTTCCACTACAAAATATCCAATGTATCCTGGGTATATTATTAAGTCACAAGTTACACGGTTCCAGACAGAAATCGGATATTTATCAACCACGGTGAATGTTGACTGACAGAGGCTTTAAATACGATATGATTAATTTCATAAAAGAAAAGGAAGAAAAAAAATCAGAAATCGGTAGTTGTTCATTCAAGAGCGCTTAGAAGTTTATAAACTTCGTCAAACGGTAAACGCCTGTGCTCCCCAGGTAACTATTGCTTGTACTTCAAATATAGAGGCTGGAAAATCAAATTCACTGGAAAAATGTAATGGAGGGAAGGTCATAACTATGGTTTCTGGGCTAGGAATTTGTCTCCTATACACAGTTAAACCAAAAATATAGATACATTTTACATAACGAGATAGCCATAAAGTAAGGGCCCAGTTTTATAAAATGTAAATCCTGAAACAGTTATGAAATTTTCAAAAATTAATTTGTAAAGACGATGCTCTAGTGTCCCTTTCGTGACACTAAAAATTTGGTGGCTATAGATCTAGAGATGGTTGAATTATATTGACATACCGATGGATAAAAAAGGCTTCTGATGAATCATGTTAAAATAAGGAAATTAAGATCAGAAGCTATTCCATAGGATTTATGGTGTATATTTTCACTCCTGGCGAGTTTTTCACACCAGTCTTAACTGGTGGTCTTTCACTAATTCTTAGGGGTCTAAGAGACAGCAAATTTTCTCAGGTCTCCAGATCTCACATGAGAATTCTTTCTGATCTTAACAATACTTGGGTCTGTATGGTCTTGTTAACAATTCTGCTGCAGAGTTTGGCTTTCTTGTTCTTCCTTTTTTCTTTTTTCTTTTATTTTTTTAAATCTCTGTTTAATTGTGTTCGCTTCCACTATTCATAAGTACTTTTAATTTTCTTCCTCCAAAATGTTCTGATCGTATCCTGATTTTCTAGTTCTATTTCTTATATTGTTTCTCTTTACTCTTTTTTTTTCATTATTAGCAGGGCAAAATTTTCAATTTCCAATAACTAATTCCATTCCTATATCCTGGTTTTATATTCTTGTAGTTTGTGTAAGCGTTTCTAGTTCTTTTTCTTTAACAAATGTCTTAATATCATATTATTATTATTATTATTATTATTATTATTATTATTTACTCAGAGTTTTTCAAATCAGTTTTAGCTGATGGTCCTTCACTGGAGACTGAGTGACAACAAATCTCCTCAAGTCTCCAGGACTCTTCTCAGTATTCTGGTCAATCTCAATAATGCTGTAGTTTGGACGGTCTTCATTCGTCTGCCAACTTCCATGTCCTCCAATCCCTTTAGTAATCCTTTATTTACTGTTCCTAACGCACCAATTACAATTGGTATAATTGCCACCTGCATGTTCCATAGTTTTTTCAATTCCCCCGGAAGGTCCTTGCGAGTTTTTCACACCCGTGTTAGCTGATTGTTTTTCACTGAAGTCTGATTGACAGCAAGTCACCTCAGGTCTCCATCAATATTTTGGCCAATGCTGTAATTTGGATAATTCCAGTTCGTCCTCAGAATTACAATTCTTCAAGCCTCCTTTTCAATCCTTTAGGGACTATTCTAAACTCGGCAATTACAATTGATATCAACTCATCTGAATGTTCCACAGTTTTCTTGGCAAGGTCTAAGTACTCGTCTCTCTTTTCGCTTTCTTTGATTTTCACTCTGCAGTCCGCCGAGACGGAAAAGTTCATTCCACGGCAAGTTCCTTTTTTTCTTTTCTTTTTTTTGTCGTTAATTGTCACTTGTTCTACTCTTCTGGTCGAGATTAGGTAATCAGTATCTCACAATTCTTTGGTGACTGGGCCGAGTGCACCAACTACTATTGGTATCACCGTCACAAATTATTATCATCATTGTTGTAGTTGTTGTATTGTTTGGGGAAGGGTTAAGGGGGTTACAAACCGTTCATAATTCGATTAAATATATTTATAGGTTCGCCGACTGGAAGCAGGAGATCAGCCAATCAGCGACAACTAGAGTATATATGGGGCGGGAGGCAAATTGTTCTCACTTAACTTATTGTATTGCAGCCTGAAAGCCTGACAAGTTGTATCTTTTGTATTAAGAATCCCACAAGTGGATAACAAGATGGCTACTCGAATTTCAACAATTATTATTATCATTGCTGTTGTTGTCGTTGCTGTTTTTATTCGTTTTAACCTGTCCTTGTTGCTGTTGCATCTTCCTCCTAATGGTATCCAGCGGTTATAGCGAAAGATCAAGTGACAGGCCCCCTCATGAGTTGCCTTACACTTTCGATTTATTTATTTATTTTTTAATACTGCAAATTTCTGTGGTTTATACTCATAGCAGAATAGTTGCATTGTAATGTATAGTACTGTAGACCCTTACTAATTTGGTGCTCCATATATATATCTATATATATATATATATGTGTGTGTGTGTGTGTGTGTGTGTGTGTGTGTGTGTATTGCTCTCATCCTGACTTAGTTCATTTGAAGAAAAATCCATCAAATTTGCATCAAAACATCAGAGAGTGTCATTTCCATTTTAAAAATGGTGCCTTTTTTTTAATCCTTTTACTTATTTTAAAAAGCTCTTCCTTCTTTTTTACTTCTTTTTCTCCGCTCAATGGCATGACTTAGACTGCACTGACTGTATCTCCTGAAGAGAGATAGACCCCCCCCCTGAGTACCCTGAGTATGACACAAAACTGTATCCGATAGTGAGGCTCCAGATCTTGATCCGTTCATTGTCATTACTCCTAGGTCCACTCAGTCCCAGAGTGATTACACCTGTTAGGATCCCATCTCCGAATCAAATAAATCTGTTCGGACAATTCGTAAAGGGTAACAATGCGTGAAACTATTAAACTGTGTGAAAACAAATGATTATTATTTGATAGAAATAATTACTTGAAAGTGACCGGTTCAGTGGCATATTGGTTACAGCGTGCGCCAATGGTCAGGGAGACCGGGATTTAATCCAAGGTCGAATCATACCAGAGACTCAAAAATGGTACTTGATACCTCATTGCTTAACACATCATTATAAGGTAAGGATCAAGGGTAATTGGGTCAATCTTTTTGTTAGGTAGATATTACTGATTATTATAATAATATGGTCAGATATTATTTCCAATAGATCTGTGCACAAAAAATTCTTAAGAGACAATTTTACAAAAATGTAAATATTCATGTAGAACGAACGTGATTTCCTAACCTCTTGGCATAAAATAAACCTAGATGGATTGACAAGCCGATAAAATTAATCAATCAATCCATCAATCATTTTTTCGGCTCATATTTCTTCTCTTCTATTCTCGCGAAATCAGATATCTGTATCGATTGCTACAACAGTTTTAGTCAAGATGTTAATTATCAAACTATTTTTATCTTTATTGAAAAAGGATTTTCAAAATTTCGTAAAGTATTATTTGCCAGCTTAGCCAGAAGAAAATATTTCATTGTTTTTGTTAATATTAATTTTGTTGTTTGTTTTTGCGTTCTTTGCTTTTTTTGTAAGGGAGGTGCAGAATGATGATGATGTTGATGATTGGCATGAAATGCTGATTGGTTAATTGATTGATTTCAATCCGTCTAAAATTATCGTATGCCGATTATACGTTCTTATAAACATTTTTTATGTTTTCAAAAGAGTTTTTTCTCTATACGGTCCAATCGATTATGTGTGATTTTTAAATAGAACTATCTCATCCCTAGATGGGATCATAATAAGTACTACCAGTCAAGGTCAGTGTGGACCTGGGAGTAATGGTAATGGAGGGGTACTCCACACATCTCCAAGAGTATTAAATGACCCACAGGGGTTGATATGCCGTTAAACAAAACTCAAACTCAATCAGATTCAGCTAAGCGTCATACTCAGGGCCCCCCTTTTAGAGGAAATCTTAATACAGTCAGCATATTCTAAGACCCGTCGACAAAGTGGTATAAGACTTAAAAGGAATCCAAGGATACCTGAGTTTAATCTAGTACGCATGCGCACGTAGCGAATTTAAAGCTGAGATGATGATTGCATAAAGTCATGATTTAAAAAATATTTTCACTTTATCAACGGCTTCCATAATTGCCTTCGCCTACTTTTAAGCGGAACAGCAGCTTTTGTGAAAGACACTTCAGGCGCGTAAGCAGTTCAAGTACTGGTTGGTTCCTTCAAGTGAAATCTCTCTTACCGTCCCAGCCAACCTCTTTCTCCCTCAAACCCACCCACTCAACACACACTCACGCACACACATTGTCAAGGCCAAGATTGAAGCGGCGAAAGCGCGCCTCGGGCGGGAATTTACGACTTGGGTCGCACTGTGCATTCAATTAAGTATCTTTCAATTGGCGTGAGTAAACGGTCGGACTGAGGCGAGAAGATTGGGTTTTGTTCTAGCGATTGTAATCATCGTCTGCTTCGTTTGCAGTCATTAATTGAAAAGAAATTTTTATGGCGCCACGCGCGCTCGTGATTTGTGCGCTTACCCCCGACGGTCAGTGCCTTAATCATCTTGTAAAATTTGCCGCCGTCTTCTTCTCTTTCTATCGATCCTGCCCTTTACTCAACTACACCTCTACCCTCCCGCTTTTCAGCATACTCCCACCCTCGTTCTCCCAGCTTTAATCGCAAATCCTGATCGATTAACAATGATTTACTGGAAAATCAGATCAAACAAAAATAGACATTTTTCTTGGACTGACTGACTGACTGACGGGCGGGCGGACGGAAACTCTTCCGCCTTAAAAGTTGTAATCACCGCTAAACATGTTAATAAAGTTTCGCGAACATTTTGCACTTGGTTTTATGGCTAAGTGGCAAAAGCATAGGACAGGTAAGATCCGGCTTTTACTTCCTTGGAAAAAGTCGACTGAAGTGCTTTATCACATCCTTCAAATGGATAGGTGAATTTATTTATCAATTACAAATAAAATCCAAAATGCCCACAGGATATAATTAGATGCCACAGAACAAAATGGTCCTCTTATTTCCTTATTTGTATCAGTACTTGAAAATAATGGACAAACTCAAACAAAGACACCAATCATTCACAGAACCTTGGTTGAATTCTTTCGAAAGATTTTTAAAATCTTCAAAATCTTTCAAAAGGTTTTCCATTATCATACTTACCAACCCCTCCGCTCGGGCAGGATATGACACAAGGTCAATTTTTAAGCGAAGTTTAACAGGTTTGAATTCAGAATTTTCCTTCTCCTACACTAGTTGCCTCACCAAGGCTGAAAAACCTAGTCTGCCCAACTATTTACCCATAGCTGGAGGGAGAATATTTGGATTCATACCTTTCCCAAGGGTATTAGTGCTATGTGATATGCAATCAGTCAGGTCCAGGATAAAGGTTTTCCATTATAGAGTGATTTACACTATGAAAAAAGGGAACGACTCCATGAAGTATGAAAACCCATAAAATTATTTATTTACCTTTCTATTAATCAATTTATTTTTATAAAAGTTAAATGAAATCTGCATGGCCAAAATGTGACACAAGATCAATATTAAGCGGAGTAAAGCTTGTTTGAATTCAGAGTTTTCCTTCTCCAAGGCCGGTTATCTAACAAGGCCAAAGAACAAAGTTTCCGCTACTATTTGCTGAGCCGGGGGAGGAGCGATGGATTCCTGCTATTTCCAAGGGTATTAATGTGAAGTGAAACGGAAGCAACCTCATCCAGCATTTGAACACAGATCGCCGTTTTCATTTCCTACGACGATAACCGTTACTCTAAAAACGCAACAAAGTAATTTTTTGTACTTTGAAATAAATAATTTTAATATAGACTGATACACGAGTAACACTGACATGTACTCATACAGGAATAAAAGTAACTTAGACTTATATACGAATATGAGCAACAAAAACTCATACACAAAGAAATTATCATAGACTCATACATAAATGACATAACGTAGACTCATATGAGATTAAAAGACATGAAAAACAGTGATTTAAACTTATACACGATTAGAAATTTACATACAAATAGCATTAACATTGGTTCATACACGATTAACAGTAACATGTTCTCATATACCCATAAAAGTTACATAGACTCATAGACATAGAATAACTATCACATAGACTCATACACGAATAAAAGTTACATAGACTCATACACGAATATAAGTCACATCCTCATACACGAATAAAAGTCACATAGACTCATTCATGAATAACAGTCAAATAGACTCATACATGAATAAAAGTCACATAGACTTATACACGAATATCAGTAACATAGACTCATACACGAATAAAAGTCACATACTCATACACGAATAAAAGTCACATAGACTCATACACGAATAACAGTAACATTGACTCGTACTCCCTTTCCCATCAGAAATTAGGTAAACAGTCGGGTAGGTTATGCTCTTTCACTTTAGCAGAGTAACAAGATCAGAAGAAGGAAAATCTCTGATTTCAAAACCGATGCAGTGTTTTTCGGTGACACTGAAGCACCATTCAAAAAAGTATGGCTTCACCAATATAATATTCCACCACTATAAACAAAATCACTTCTTAAACCAGTTTAACAGTTCATGCCTTAAACTGAACTGTTGGATAACCCTACGTTGTGAGTGACAGGAGAGCTAATGATATTATGCACAAAAATACACTTTTTTTATTTTGTGACTGTTTCTTTGTGGCCAGAATTTTCAGCGGCTAGGATAAGACAAAGAAACTTTTGTATTCCCACATCTTAAATGTTATGAGAATGTGCTTTGTAATGTTATCAAGGGACATAAATACTGACAATAGCCGACTATTCATCACTTTCTTGAAGGGATTACAATATCAAAGTAGTTTCAGAATAAAAGAGACTACAAAAAATACTTTAGCCATCAAATACCCATCAAAATAAGGAGTCCTGTTCACTAGCATAGCAGGAGTTGTCAGTAGCTTTTAGTGCCCGACACAATATCTAAAATCGCCCTGTCAGTGGAACTTAGAATGCACTGAATGTATACTATGCAAAAAGGTAACGCACACTCAAAAAAGGTGTCCTCAGTATGATACTAAATTGCTTCTGATGGTGAGGCTTCAAAATAAAAATACATCATCCTCAAAAAGGTTTTTGTAGATTTGTTTTTTGTACCTACTTACTGACAATAAGAAAAAATCAGTTTCTAACAAAAAGAAAGTCACACATTTCACAACGTCACAAATGTAAACCTGGATTTAATGAATCGATTGATTTTACGGTATGTCAGCCAATCTAGGGTTACTCTATGCTAGGTTAGGGAATCTCGTCCATTGCATGCTCATATTTACATTTTTTGTATCGTTGTATTTAAAGAGTTTTTTTTTTTGACACTGTCACATGGAATACAAATAACTTCAAACAAATCTATTTGTCCTATAGATGGTTACCTAACAGGTACTACCACTCCAAGTCAGAGTGGACATGGGAGTAATGATAATGAAAAGATAGCCCATACTCCTCAGGTCTCCTGAACTGGAACATCACGATATGATGCAGTTTAGGGGTAAGATTATGTCATACCTAAGACACCTTGGGGTGGGGGAATGTTACCCCTCCCTAAAGACAGGGCAGTTTGAAGTAATGAAGTATAATAAACTACCAAATTTACTTACATGACTAATTCAACATGTTCATATTGAAGCAATTTATTATTATTTAAAGTTAAATAGCAATAACAATCTTTCAAACAAACAGAATACACCTCTTTAAATAATACTAGCTTTAAAACTCTTGTTTGTTTTTTTAAGTCACTTTTGATTGATATGGACTTATAAAATCCTATTTAACTTTACAAATAAATTTGATTAGTTTTTACCAGTGCATATATCCTTAACTTGATTTTGTACAGGTTGCAGCATTCTGGTATCTAGTTTCATTATAAATGCATCAAATAAACTATCAATATTTCAAGATATTAAATACATATTTCATAATACTCAATGTTGTCAAGCTACTAAATCATTCTAAAATGAATCTCATGTTGTGATAATGATTAATGAGAGGAAAAGAAAGTATTTAACAATCTTATGTACACATTCAATGGCAACTGAGTAAAAAAAAAGAAAACTGGTCAAAATTATGATCACTCGTGTACACATGAATTGTACACCATTGTATTTACTCATCAGAGCAATTACATTATAACCAGGAAGCTATAATCAATAACAGCTCCTGGAGATTAGAAGAAAGGTTCCTGGGATAACATATGACCACACGTGCCTAAAGACAAAATAGTCAAGAGAGTTTTGCAGTGAATACTTACTTGTTTTCATCACCATCATGTCGCGCCATCAGCACGGATATCCCTGACCTTTTCTCTTCACCCTTTTCTATCGTCCATTGCTTCCGGTAGTTCTTCAGGTCTACAACCCCTATCTGCACAGAGCTGTTGGATGTAGGTTCTAGCCGGTCGTCCTGCCTTTGTTCGTCCATATGAAGGGGCCCAAAGGTGTATGTCGCTTATGAGTTCGTCCCTACTTCTCTAGCTGTGACTTACATGTAAAGTTCGTCTAACTTGGATAGTTTTCATGATGGGTGGCAAGTGGCCGTACAGCTGCTGCTTTGTGGGGTGCTACCTTCAGGACTTGTTCAATATTGCTCGCAGTATTCTTGTGTCATTGTCGTCAAGCTTTTTTTCCATATGTTCTGTTAGCGTCCATGTAGTGCATCCATACAGCAGTATAGACACAGCCGCTACTTGGAAGAAACTGCGTTTTATTTTATTGGTCAGATCTGATTTCCATATGACCAATAGCCAATCGATCGCTGTTCTTGCCTTTGCTAGTCACGTGTTGATGTCTGTCTTGGTTGATGAGATACTGCTTCCTTGGTAGGTGAACTTGTCTACTAGTTTGAGAGAGCTACCGTTTAGTTTTGAGACGTCACCTTTGATTAAAGCACATATATTCCATCTTGTGTGCATTGACATGGAGGCCTATGCCTGCAGCTGCTCGTTCCAGACAATGTAGCAGGGTTTCGGCTTGGGCGGGTGTATTTGCCAGAAACGCTTTGTCATCGGCGTAGTCCGCGTCCGTAATTGTTTGTGCGGGGTACCTTCTGCTTCTTTCCTTCGTTAGTTTGAAACCGTTTTCTTTCATTTTATCAATAGATGTTCTAAACACGTAGTCTAGACGGATGATAAACAGGTATGAAACTAATGTTTCTCCTTGCAGTACACCTGCTACAATGTCGAAATAGTTTGTGTTTCCATCAGGGGAACGGACTTTTACTTTCGTGTTTCTATAAAGCATCATTATGGCTGCGGCAGTTTCTTTGGGTAGGCTGTAGGCAAGTAGTATTTGCTCCATCTTTCCTCTGTGAATGGAGTCAAAAGGCTTGGTGAAGTCGACGAATAATATTGTTGCCTCTAGAGTTTTTACACGTACACCTTCAAGAAATCGACGGGTCGTCAAAATTTGTGACGTCCTTCGAAAGCCATTTTTGTTCTTCCTAAGTATGTTCTCAATTTTGGGTTCTATGCGGTTGCGTAGTAAAGCATTGTATATCTTGGCCGCTATGGATGGAAAGGTTATACATCGGTAATTCTTGGCAAATTTTTGGGAAGGGGATGCATCCCTTTGTCCATCTGTCTATTGGGTTTTGATTATATACGGCATTACAGTGTCGGAGCATTATGTCATCGAATTGCCTGGTCTTCCATACTTCTGGGGTTATTTCATCAAGCTCTGCTGCTTTTCTGTTTTATTTTTTTTTATTACCGAATCGAGTTGTTCTTGCATAAACGGTCCCAGTTTAATGTGGAATTGTTTACTTACAATTCTCGTGATTGGTTCATGTGTAACTTTCGGAGGTTTTCCGAGTAAACTCTCTAAATGTTGTTTCCATTGGTATATATATTCATGTTGGCTGGTAGCTTTTAGTTTAGCTTTCGCAGTGCTCTTCCTTCTGCTCACTTCGTTTACCGTTTGCCACGCTATCCAAAAGTGTTTATCTTCAACAGAGTCTCTAATCTTATCAATCTAATTTTGTACGTATTCTGTTTGTTCTTTTAGGTAGATGTTAGCTAATTCATTTTGTGCCTTTTTAAGTTTCAGGGCATTGGTATTGGTTGGGTTCTTCCTAATGCATTTGGAGGTAGTTTTCACATCTGCACGCTTTTTCCTAACCGCTAATGTCTCCCATGGGACCCTAGGTTTAGTTATTTATTTAGTTGGTATGCATTCTGCTGCCGCTTCCAAGTGGGCATTGACGAAATTCTCATATTCGTCATTCGGAGTATGTGTTTCAGTCTCCTCCAGTAGTGCATCGAATTTATTTCTTAGTGATAACGCATATTTATCACTAATATCCCTGTTATTAAGAACGGACCAGTCATAGTGTAAAGTGGTCGTTGTTCGGGTCGCATTCCTTCGTAGGCTCAATCGTATTTTTGCCGTGACAATTCGGTGATCGGAGGACACACCCTCGAAAGAGGAATATGCCTTGCAATTCAATGCGCTATTATTCCATTTCTTATTTATAAAATCGTAGTCTATCTGTTCTTTACTATTATTTGCGTATATGTAGGTCCACAGTTTTCCTTCCCTTTTCTGAAAGTTTGTATTGAGGCACGTTAATATGTTTTCTAACATGAAATCTGTTAGATGTTGCCCATTTCTGTTTGAGGAGTTGTGTTGGCTGAATTTGTGGTTTACGTTTTTACCAGTTTGGTCATTCATGTCTCCATCAATGACGAGAACATTGTGTTTCAAGATGCTACGAAGAAGGGAGGATAATTCATTATAGAAGGTGATGAAGTCAGTTTCTTCACTAACATTGGTAGGGCTGTTGCAGGAGATAATTGTTGCGCTGGGGTTGCCATTAAAAATAGATACCATCATCCTAGGTTGTATTTTCTCTATGCTATTTACTGATTTTAGGGCTTGTGGTCCTATAAGCATACCTACACCACCTATCGTGGCATTGATAGAGTTTTTCCATGCAGATGCAGTGGCTAGCGTCCATCCATTGCCAGTATCGTAATATTTAATACGGGTGGATTCTGTAGATGAGAATAAAAATAGCCAGCGAATGATTACACTGACCCACATCCAAGCCAACTGTCCAAACCGCATCGCTCTGTGCGCGGGTAAAAAAAGAGGCGCGTCCTGCTGAGGATGATGCCCTGGACTCAGTGTTCCAAAAATCAGCAAGAGAGCTCAAACAAAATTTACTAAAATGCAAAAGCACAAATAGCGATATTCAACGTTAGAACCTTAAATAGAATAGGACAACAACTATTTATTTTACATACCTATAATTAAGTTGCCTAGTCGGCTGGGACGGTAGAATACACTGACTGCACCGCTGCAGAGGGGAAGCCCCACACCCGCCAAACGACTGTCCTGGGTATGACACTAAACAATCCGATGGCGAGGTTCCAGGAATGCTGGGGCTTTGGGGAATACGGAGCACTCCTTCATTGTCATTGCTCTCAGGTCCACTCTGGCCCGGAGTGGTTGCACCTGATAGGGCCCTATCTATGCGTTAAATAGAACTAACGGCATACTAATGCTAAACTGAATTGTTTGATTAAACTGAATACCTTGAAATGGAAATCTTTTCTACAATTAAACCGTACTTACATTTAAACTGCGTGCTTATGCTAAACTGAATTATTTGAAATGGAACTGTTTTTGACATTGAAACTGTAATTGTTATATATAGATCTGTTTTGACATTTTACTGTGTAAACAAAATCTCTACTTACACTAAACTGAATTACCTGAATTAGAACTGTTTGAATAAGCTGAATAGTTTGAAATAGAAATGTTTTTGACGATTAAACTGTGTACTCATGGTAACCTGGATTGTTTGAAATAGAACTGATTATTTACATAAAAATTGATTTGGCGTTAAATAACCTACAAAGGTTGATATGCCATAAAACCCAACCAACCTACAATAATTAAGTCAGTATTCTTGTTAAATATTTTCCATGAACTCAGTATCAAATTAATTAGATAAATCATTTTAAGAAAAATTGTGATTGATTGATTTTAATGACATTTCAACTCGTCGAGAGTTACTTTATGCCTAGAGGTTAGGGAACCACGTTCCTTGCACGTTTATATTTACTATTTGGTGTAGTTTCTAAAGAGTTTTTTTTTTGCACATGGTCCTATCGATTGCAAACATTTTTCAAATAGATCTATTTGAGTCATAGATGGAACCCTAATACCTGTTACCATTACGAGCCAGAGTGGACCTGGGTGTAATAGAAATGATGAGGAATACTACATTACCCAGGGGTCTCTGGAACTCGAGCCTCCCCATTAGATGCAATCTCGAATAATATTCAGGACACTCCTTTAGAAAGTGTCTTAGAGGGGATGCAGTATTCTATAACCCACCAGCTGGGAGCTTTCAATTTTAGCGTGATGTGGACTTCCTGCGAAGAGTTTGTTGAAATAAATAAACAAGTTCTTTAGCAGTCGATTAAAATAGGCTAATAAAACCAGTGCCGTAATAACATCACAATTCAGATAGATTTATTCCCCCAACCCGAAATAAACACCACCGATCAACAGAATAAATAAAGACGATATCAATTTCCCATATTTTAGTTGTCTCGGGTTTTACAACCGGCAATTTGATCCAAACACTTTCCGATTTAATTCATTAAAAGAAAAAGAAACAAAAGAAAAAAAAGGCAAAACTATTTGATGACATGGAACTCAATTCTACCAACTATGCGAACAGATGTTTTCTGAATTGAAAAGACTTCAATCTAAATTTACCGGAATTTTTTTGTTTATTTCTTGTAGTTTCATTCACACAACGTAATCGGTCAGCTCTTTTTGTGAGTGTGTGTGTGACTAAGAAAGGGAAAGAGACCGTGTGTGTCGGTCTCTCTTTCTTACTCTCTCTCTCTCTCTCTCTCTCTCTCTCTCTCTCTCTCTCTGTATATATATATATATATATATATATATATATTTATATATATGTGTATGTATGGTATGACCGCACTGGAACAAGAAAAAGTTATTAAAAACGAATAAATGGATGTAAGTATTATGATATTTGTGTGACACATTAAAAGAATATATGGCTGCCTTTATTAAAACCAACTAAACTTTAAATTAAAGCAGGAAATACCGAATGCAATTTGGCGGGAAAAACAAGTGAATTACATTTTTATTCGTATAAATATATCTGATCTATATCCCTACAAACATAGAATACATATACACTTTTTCATTTATATATATATGTATATATATGTGTGTGTGTGTGTGTGTGTGTGTCTGTATTTCCACTGTGGAGGAGTAAGGAGGTTCATACCTTTCCAAAGGGTATTAGTCCAAAAGTGAACGCTATAGATTTACTGAAATTCGAATTCGCTTACTCTGATATCGCAGTCCAGTACTTTTGCCACTACGCTACTGTCCCTGTTCACAGATGGTATAATAACATTTCTATTCATTCGATTGCACTGATATTCAATAAACCATTCACTCATAATTATCTTATCACTTTAATAATAAAAGTTATATTTAGCGAGTGGTATTTTTTTTATTTTCTTAAACTTGTTTAAAAAAACAATAACGTATAAGATTATTTTTAACAATTTTTTTTTCTTAAACTTCTTAAATTTGGTTCAATCTATCGGAAAAAAATAGTACCAGGGCGATACTTAAAGTGCAGGCAACAATCGGGGTTGCAAAAAAGAATTGCTCTTTAGGCGACCCGCCCAACAAGGTCTGGTAACAGGACTATCCCAATTTCTGGAGTAGAAAAATAACGGTCTGGTCTCCTTGGTAACACAATGTAGAATGACAAGAAAGAGGAGACTGAACCTGAATATATAGGTTGTAATCACCTCTCACTCTCACCCCTCCTACTCTCAATTCTGATCATAAATATCAAAAGCTGATAGGCATTCATATTGGCCACAATATTCCCCGAAACGGAGCCCGCAATACGTAAGTAACACTCTAACTCATTTCTTTTTCCACAAATCTTATATATTTAGAAAAGAACGGTCCGAAATTTTCTCCCCAGCAGCCCTGCCTCAAAATCATTCATCTTTGAGATAATAATTAAGTTCTTATATTTTCTTTATTTCACTCAATTTTAAAGAAAATATAACATCTTAATAAGAAAAAAAATTATAATGTAAAATAACTGAAAAACATTTTTGCTAAATTAAAACCAACAAAAATCAATATATTAAATCGATAATCTATTAGATATTATTCCCTTAAGTTTCGAATATTTCTCCAGAAAATTTCTTGCCCAGTCGGCAGGGGCAATAGAATACACCGACCACCTCTGCAGAGGGGTGAGACCTCACCTAAACAATCTGATGGTGATGTTCCAATAATGCTGGAGCGATGGGGAATGCAGAGTACCCCTTCATTGCCATTGCTCCCAAGTCCACTCTGGCCCAGACTGGTAGCACCTGATAGGGTCTTATCTCTGGGTCAAATAGGACTAAACTGCATACTTATGCTAAATCAAATTACTTGAAATAAAACTGTTTTGATATTTAAAATGCGTACTTATGTTAAAGTGAATTGTTTGAAATAGAACGATTTTTGATATTGAAACTACATTTACGCTTAACTGAATTGTTTTAAATATAACAGTTTTGTCATTTAACTGGGTGTAAACAAAAACTATACACATACTAAACTGAATTGTTTGAGTTAGAAATGTTTTTGACAATTAAACTGTGTACTCATGCTAACCTGAATTGTTTGAAATAAAACTGATTATTTGTATAAAAATGGATTTGGTGTTAAATAACCAACTAAGGTTGATATGTCATAAAACCTTAAAAAAACAACCAACCAGAAAATTTCGGAAAATTTCATCCAAAATCAATATTACTCCATACAATAATATTCTTAAAACACAATAGGTAAATCTTTATTTTTTTACTGCAAAAATAACATTTGTAACTATTTGTCAAAATAGAATTTGTTTAGAAAAATAAATCATGGAAATGATTTTAAAAAAAGGAAAAGAAAAACAAAAGCAGAAATCGATGCAGAAAATCCGAAATGGTTTCATTTCTTATTTTTTTGATTTACAAAATTCATCTTCTCTCTTACTGAACATCAATAAATTTCTGTGTTTTAAGCATAAAGAGTAATGTGGGACTAAATTATAAATAACTTCCCTGAATTAGAATTCAGAATTTTCTTTTTACCTAGAATGGTTGCATAACCAAAGCTAAATAAATAACCATGCATTCCCTACTATTTGTCAGTAGCTAGGGACAGATAGATTCATGACTTTTTAAAAGACATAAAACTCTGACCTGGGGCAGTAGTACCAGTTAGGTTCCAATCTATAAGTCAAATAGATACGATTAAAAATCTTTTGAAAGGAATACTAAAAACCATATCACTGAGTGCAAAGATATTAAATAGAAATAGTAACTTTAAACCATGTAATTGTATATAAATCATTAGTATTAGAGAAGAATACTTGAAACATTACAACTGAGGGCAAATTATTTGTATTTGACTAGAATATTCAATATATCACAAAGTAAACAAATAATTTAAGACGAATTTTAAAAGTACATTCTTTAAAAAAATCAACGTAATATTGAAAATTTAGTTACAAAGGAATCAAATTTCGGTATTGATTAACCCCTGAGGAGTTTATATGCCTTTAAACAAAATGAACAAACACAAACATTATAAATATAATCTTAAAATGTCTGAAAATTTCCTTATTGTATCTTGTTCTTTAATAATGCTGAAAAATTATCAGGAAATATGTTGTTTGAAGACCACGTTGGAGACTTCAATCATTTTTTCATAAAAATTCAAAGACTTTAGAACTGTATATATATCCAAAATTTATATAATTTGAGTCAGACAAAAATATTTCATTCATTCACAGGAAAATAAATACAATGAATCATTGGTATAAGTAATGAACCATTTACACAGCTTCCAAGAATCTGGAAAATCCAGAAATCCGGCAAATCGAGAAATATGGACCACTTCCAATTCTAAATTTGCCGAATGAATTGTTCAATATTTGTTGTGAACTTGCATTTTATTGACAGTATGAAAAGATGTAATACAAGTGTTGAACGCTTACTCGTGGTGTATATATATATATATATATATATATATATATATGTGTGTGTGTGTGTGTGTGTGTGTGTGTGTGTGTGTGTGTGTGTGTGTGTGTGTATGAGTTTGTGTTAGACTGTATGTGTGTATGTGTGTGTGTGTTTAACTCTATGCGCGCGTATGTGTTTAAAAGGGTTGTGTTAGTAAACTTAGACAAAGTTTTGTTGGTTGGGTTTTATGGAATATCGACCTTTGTTGGTTATTTAACTCCAAATCCATTTTTATGTAAATAATCAGTTCTATTTCAAACAATTCAGTTTAATCGTCAAAAACACTTCTCTTTCAAATTATTTAGCTTATTCAAACAGTTCTAATTCTGCTAAATCAGATTAGCGTAAGTACAGATTTTGTTTACACAGTAAAATATAAAAGCAGTGCTATATATAACAATTCAATTTAGTGTGAGTACAGATTTAATGTCAAAAACAGTTCCATTCCAAACAATTCAGTTTAGCGTAAGCACGCAGATGAAATAGAAATGTTTTTCACAATTAAACTGTACTTACGTTTAAAGCAATTCAGTTTCGTCGAGCAGTTCTAATTCAGCTAATTCAGTTTAGTATAAGTGCAGATTTTCTTTACACACAGTTAAATGTCAAAACAATTCTATGTTAAACAATTCAGTTTAGTGTAAATACAGTTTCAATGTCAAAAAACAGTTCTATTTCAAATAATTCAGTTTAGCATAAGCACGCAGTTTAAATGTAAGTACGGTTTAATTGTCAAAAAAAATTCAAGCTATTCAGTTTAGTCAAACAATTCAGTTTAGCATAAGTATGCTGTTAGTTCTATTTAACCCATAGATAGGGCCCTATCAGGCGCGACTACGCCGGGCCAGAGTGGACCTGGGAGCAATGGCAATGTAGGGGTACTCCGTATTCCCCAAATCCCCAACATTACTGGAACCTCACCATCAGATTGTTTAGCGCCATTTCAGGACACTCATTGGGTGGGTTCTTACCCCTCTGCAAAGGTGCAGTCAGTGTATTCTACAGCCCTAGCCGACTGGGCAATCACAAAGTTTTGTGTGTTTATCAACTTTTCCCACAGCGATGTTACAACAAAATCCGATTTCTTAAGACGTAGCGATACAGCTATATACACGTCCGCACGTGATGGTACAAAGGTACATTAGTGGGTAATAGTACAACGTCTATTTGGTACTGTTATGATACACAAGGGGTTAAAGAATTTTATGTTGTTTTTAAGAGCTTTTTTTTTTTTGCACACAATTATATGATTATATTATTCCTATCTAATACCAATACTTTCCACTCATTTTTATGATTTCAAGTATTCCTATCTAATGATTATATGGTTTCAAGTAATTATTTCTAAGTACGACTCATTGGCCAAGTGGGTCGGGTGTTCACCAATGGTCCAGGAGACCTGGGTTCAATCCCAGGTTGTGTCATACCAAAAACTTTTGAAATGGTACTTTATACCTCCTTGCTGAACACTCAGCAATACAAAGTACGTACCAAGGGTAAAATGGAGCAATCCAGGCAAAGGAGTGCCCTCCCCTATACCTCGGTGTAGTAGCTATTGAAAAGGGAGCCTTCTGATCACCCTCGACTACGGTCGCTAACTTTTAGAAAAATAGTCATCTGTTAACAGTTATATGGTTCACCTGATAATTTGCTTCATTTTTTAATGGCATACGAACTCCTTATGGGTTAGTTGATTCATTGTAAATATTTGAACTTTTTAAAAAGTTGCACTTTTTTATTTGTCTATAATCATTTCTTTGCAGATACATGGTAGCAAATATTCCTATTCAACACAATCATTTTTATAGTTTCAAGTAAAAAATAAAAATCATTTGTAAACTTATATTTAAAAATTTAAATTATAGCTTCAAATAATTACTCTTAATTTAAATAATTTAGTTATAATGGTATCAAGTATTCCTACCAAAGACGAATTGAATGATTGGTTGATTTTATGGCATGTCAATTCGTCTAAGAATACTTTATGCTAGGAGGTTTGGGAATCGCATTCATTGTCCTTTATACTTACATAGTTATTACTTATGACGGCTTTTTGTACACGGTCCTGTCAAATATAAATAATTCCAAAAGAAGATCTATTTGACCAATAGAATGGAAATATAATAGTTACTACCATTTCGGATCAGAGTGGACCAGGAAATAATGGCAACGAACGAGTACTCCGCACTTCCCGGGTGTCCAATAATGTGACTTTACCATCAGATATTATATTATATTATATTATATTATATTAACCGGCTCATTGGTCTAGTGGGTAGAGTTTTTGCCAATGGCCCAGGAGACCAGTGTTCAGTCCCTGGCCGTGTCATACCAAAGACTTAAAAAATGGTACTTGATACCTCCTTGCTCGACACTCAGCATTATAAGATACTTATCAAGGGTAAAGTGGAGCAATCTGAGGGAAGGAGTAGGGCCCTCTCCAACAACTTGATGTAGTAGCTATTGAAAAGGGAGCCTTCGGGTCGCCCTCGACTTCGGTCGCCAACTTCACTTAGTGTATTATGTTACATGGCATTATATATATATATATATATATATATATATATATATATATTATACTGCCTTGAGAGTTTTTCCCGTCGGCGTTAACTGATGGTTTTTCACTGGAGTCTTTGTGACAGCAAGTCTCCTCAAGTCTCCAGGACTCTTCGTAGTATTCTGGCCGATATCAGTAATACTACAGTCTGGATGGTCTCCACTCGTCTTTTTATTTCCAACTCTTCCAGCCCCCTTATCAAACCTTTGTGGATCGTTCCGAGCGCACCTATTATTATATTATATTATATTATATTATATTATATTTGGTTTGTATCAGCGTAAATATAGTAAAACGTGACAGGATCAGAATGTAAAAGAATAATAATATTTGTATTTAATAATCTTAACTGTGTATTTCATAAAACTTAGTTTTAAATTTAAACATGTAAAACTTGAAGAAACAAACAAACAAAAACAAAAAAAAAAAAGATTGAAATGTTTCAAAACATCTGCCTCTTATGTTCAGTGGTCGAAATGAAAACAGAACCATTTACGTTTATTGCAGCACAATAAATGTAACAGCTGAAGTGATTGAAAAAATATACAAAAACTCTTTGTTGTTCGTATTTTCTCTTTTTATTTTATTGTCTACTTGCGCCAATTTGTCAAGAGATTATGCGAAAGATTATCCGGCGTTTATCGTTAGCAAACTCTTTTAAATGGCAGCAGAAGGCCAAAATCGCTTTTTTCAACTGGTCATTGGTAACTGGAGAGATCCTAGCACGGACAATCATTGCATGTATTAGTATTGAATCTCTACTAATTCTTACATACATACATACATACATACATACATACATACATACATATGAATTGTCCAAGATAGATAAATAGATAGATAGATACTAAATTTAAGAGAAAGATAAACAGATATAAACAAATCCTCATTCATACATACATACACGCACGATTGTTGCTTCTGGTCCTAAAATGATCATCTCTCCAATCGTTTTCTGTATTGCACAGGCATGTATGCGCAGATATCTCTACAGGCCAGTATTGCTCCGCCAGATCCTTGCACATATTAAACATTTAAACAATCTACTATTAATTGCAAGATTAGAAATATTCTGATATTTTTTCAAATCACAATATAGCATGCACACCTTGCTTCATAATGAATGGCGTTCTTTTTGGGCCTCTGGGTGCAGGATTTTGTAGTTGGCAGTTGAATTCTGTCTATGTTCTTAGGCTCGCATCTGATTAACAAAACCAGTTTTTGATTGGAACACCAAATAGAGTTCTTGGAATTTGTAGATCAATGAATAACGTTCTTCAAATCAGCTTTCAAAGAACTCGTTTAAGTTCACAGTGATCCACATGTTGTAATTCAAATGCTGCGTCTCTTTCAATAAATGAGTTTACGTCATCTTAAACAGTCACTTACCCAAGTTTGTTACTTCTGATAATTTTCACAATATTCGGGTTATTCCTAATGACAACTTTTCGAATGGTTTTCCTGGTCTATGCTAAACGTTTAACAATGATTAGTTCACCGTAAAAAAACAACACTTTGCGAAATCTATTGTCTTCAATTATCAGATGGCTCGCCCAATGCTTCAAACAAACATTTTTTCGATGCAACAACTCATAGTCCTCAAGTGAAACTGATCTTCAGTAATGAATCAATTTCAATTAATTTCCAAAATTCTTCAAAGACAACTTTGATGGAATCTCTCTCGCAACTTGATGATAGGTTGGTGCTAAGTGGTCCAAGTTTCAGATAAAGAATTGTGGCAAGAACACAATATTCATAAACTCTAAATTGGGTGTTAATGGCAATTCCCCCATCTGATAAGAGACCCACTTTTCGAATCTTCCAAAAGTATGAGTATCCTTTACAATGCGTTGATAAATTTCTGTATCTTGAGTATTATCTTTTGACAGGACACTACACGTGTTACTACACGTGTCACGACCTCCACCTTTGAATCTTAAACACTGATTTTAAACTCGATGCAAAGCTCTTCGAATACCAGTGTTTTGTTTTGTTTTGCTTTTTTCAAATTGTCAATCCAAATAAAAAAGAGCCCAGCTTCATCCGTACATTGCTTTCCGTGTGAGCAACGATATCTACATCAATGACAGAGAACCTCCTGAACAAGCTGTTAAGAAAGAAAGAAAGAAAGAAAGAAAGAAAGAAAGAAAGAAATATATGTTTGTCAAAAAACGGTGGTATATATAAAACAGAAATAGATTGACACGAGGGAGGTCTGAAAAATTTATTAGATGAAGAGTTCATATGATGACGTCATATCTGTTGTTAATTACTTTTTTGACGAATGGAATCCAAGCACTGCTACTCAGATGGAAGAAGTGTGTGGATCCCAAGGCGGAATATTTGGAAAAATAAACTTCATTTGGTCCCATTCCATGAAAGTATCTTTTCAGTCGATTTTCGTAGATAAAATCAAATCTTTGAAATACTTCGAATCGCAGTCTACTGAAAATTATTATGTAGCATTACAATTTTAATCAATCAATGGAAATTTTAATCGGTCATTTAAGCACATATCGATCAAATCCACCTGAATTAGCCTATCAGGCAACAACCAATTATAGTGAAAATAAAAAATGGCGTCAAATATTGTGGGTTCGTAGACCTTATAAAAATTTATTCATTTGGGCAAATTAATCAATCTATTAATGACACTAATTAAAGTATAAGATAAGAAAGCCACATTTTCTGATTGATTGATTGATTTTAATGACATGTCAAACTGTCTAGGGTTGTTTCCTACCTAGAACATTTACATCTATAATTTTTGTGTAGTTGTTGGTAAATATTTTTACACACAATCCTAAAGAATACGAATAATATTTTTGTCGTATCTATTTAATTTAAAGATGGGACCTTAACAGATACTACCACTCCGGGTCAGAGTGTACCTGGAAATAATAGCAATGAAATGGTACTCTACTTTCCCCAGATCTCGAGAACTGGAGTCTCATCATCAAATGCAGTTTAGTGTAATACCTGGGACACCCTTTTTAATGGGAGAATGGCTTGCTCCTCCACAGGGGATATACAGTCAGCATTTACTAAGCCCAGTCGACAAGGCGTTTTTTGCGGGGGGGGTATTTGCTGCGCTGTTATCAACTGATTTTCTTTTATGGAAACTCTTCTTTCTAGTTTACTGAAGGCATATTTCAATCTGCCCAACGAGAACGAAATATGATACAAGGTCGCATTTAATGCACATATACTGTGTAGGTAATTTCAATAATTGTCCAGTTCTGTCAGCATTTCCACTCGTAGGGATGTTTGGTAATCGATAATCGACGATTACTCTATCTTGTTTAATGAAATGAACAGAACAGGATTTTTGAGGGCCTTGAGGCCCCGAAGATTAAAAAAGGTTATTTGCGTTACAAAAAATAAAAGTTTTGATAATTTTTTTCAATCCCCCTCCACCCTCACTCACCTTTTTAAATTAGTTGACTAAATATTTACTATCTCAAAAGGACAGAAAATTGAAATCTTTTCTTTGGAACCAGTAGCAGCAAAAACAAAGGCTAGCAATAAATAAATAAAAAGAACAATAAAATATGAAAGATAAGAGTCGAAGATCGTTGTTTTGCCAAACTTTTTTTTACTTTTCCACTTTTTTTAAAAAAAATAAGAATTCTTCGTTTCTTTATTCATTTGCAATTTCAAATAGAATGTCGATCGATTATTTAAAATTGTCACATGCATGAGGTAGATATCATTACTGCTGCTGCTGCCGCTGCTGCTTTGAGTTCATGTTCTCCGACACATTTTACTATCAAAAGAAAGCAATAGTAAGAAAAACGATTAAAGAGAAAAGACAAAGAAGGGGAGCGGGGTGAGAGAGAGCAATAAAATTCCCAAGTCTTTTAAGATTACCTATTATCTTAGGAAAAACAAAACGTATTTCATGTTGTTTTGTTGTGGCTTTTTCCCCTCTCTTTTTAACTCTAACAATGAAAAGAGATGTGACAAGAACTTCTAAAAAGCTTAGATATCTTTCAAAAAAGTTTGAGATATAAATATAAGAAAAATAAAATTTAAAAAACTCTTTACTGCACATGAATTGCAAGAGCTGCACTTTTTCATCATATATATATATATATATATATATATATATATATATATATATATATATATATATAACTCCAAATTTTATACATATATATGTCTGTGTGTGTGTGTGTGTGTGTGTGTGTGTGTGTGTGTGTGTGTGTGTGTGTGTGTGTGTGTGTGGGTGTGTGTGTGTGTGTGTGTGTGTGATTTATGATACATTGGACACGAAGACAACGACACTCAGTTTCTCGTCTATGTGATTATCAGACCATTAGTCTGAGTTTGCCAGTGTGCAACTGACACTGTGTGCACGCTATCCAAATTTATATTCACATATAGTGAATCTATCTGTTAATTCATACATATAAAAAGTAACACAGATACACACACACACACACACACACATATATATATATATATTTCTGTGTGATATATATATATATATATTTCTGTGTGATATATATATATATATATATATATATATATATATATCACACAGACATATATATATATATATATATATATATATATATATATATATATATACATATATCGATAATTTAGTTTATTACATTTACAGAGATAAAGTACTCAATCTCGTTGATAGAGAATATATATACATATGTTTGTGTGTGTGTGTGTGTGTGTGTGTGTGTGTGTGTGGTTAGGCAGCAGTCATTCATTTAAGCATGTTTCATTAATGATAAAGACAAATTTTGTCAATCATATTTACCCAACCTCCTCCAGGATATGACACAAGGTCAATTTTTTAAGCGGAGTTTAACAGGTTTGAATTCAGAGTTTTCCTTCTCCTAGACTAGTTGCCTCACCAAGGCTGAAGAACCTAGTCTGCCCTACTATTTACTCATAGCTGGAGGGAGAATAATTGGATTCATACCTTTCCCAAGGGTATTAGTGCTATGTAAAATGCAATCAGTCCAGGATTTGAACTCGTGTCGCCGTGTCCAATTCCTGCGACGATAACCATTACACCACGGGCACCTCCAAATTTTGTCTATATAATTTATTTAAGATCCTTTCAAGTTTTCTGATAAGTGTTTTAGTTTCAGGTTGGAATTGGTAGATGAATTTCACAAAATTGTCCCGAGCGCTTTTGGACCCTTCTAAAAAAAGACACGCCTTACACAAGCAAGCAACCCCTGATGATGGCTTATACCAATTCCAACCTGAAACAAAGACACTTGTCAGAAAACTTGAAAGAATCTTAAATGAATTATTCAGACAAAATATATCTTTATTATTTAATGAAACACACACACACACACACACACACACACACATATATATATATATATATATATATATGTCCGATGATCGCATTGGCCAGAAACTTATTGTCACCAAGCGTCCATGACACTATATTAACGCTATCTTAACATATATATATATATATATATATATATATATATATATATATATATATATATATATATATATATATATATATATATATATAAATGCATTGTTATGACAAGGAAACAAAAAACAGTGATGTCTGGCATAAAAATACGTGAACTTATAAAGATAAAATCTGCTAAATATAAGTTTATGGAGAGAAAAATAACATTATTTTGTTTTTAGTTAAAGATTAAAAAAATAAAGAAGTTATATTTTTTTATTAGAGGTTTCAGGAGTTGTCTTTTATCTGTCAGTATAGGTGACACAAAATCTTTTTAATATGGAGTAACCGCTTACGTACGATTGAAGGTCGAATGAATGATTTAGCGAAAGTTCTTCCTGATATTTCCGTAGACATGAGCGTGTGCATCTGATTCTGATAATTCTAGTTTGGAGAAATTCTGACTTGCATCTTTATTATCAGGAACTTCCTTGACTGAAATATTAGGTTTGGGTGTAAATGTATTAGCAACCAGTAAATAATGGTTCGGGTTCGCATTTAGGTAAAGTCATTAATTTACACGCAGATTTTCAAGACAGGCAAGTTTCAGCATTTGAAAGAGTAATACAACACGATATTCTTTTGATAATACTTATTATCTGTGGTTGAATCAAAAGAATATCGTGTTGTATTATTGGAGTTATTAAACTAGTCTTACTTGGTGGTCATCATGACATTATCTTTCTCTGTGGTAGCCCTTCAATTCTTCCCCCCCCGCTTCTCTCTCTCTCTCTCTATCTATCTATCTATCTCAACCTGTACACACAATCTCGCACCCACACAACCATACACACACACACACACACACATGTATATATATATATATATATATATATAATGATAATAAATAAATATATATTATATATATATTTAATCCATGGAAAATATTGTCCTGCAACCTAAGGTTTCATGAAGTTTATATCATTCATCAGGCAGTTAAGAAGATTGAATGAAATAGAACATCGAAAATGCGACAAAATACAGACAAAAATCGAAAATACGACAAAATACAGACAAAAAGCCGTTAAGATTTCCTTTATGTGTGGTTGTGTGTGAGGGTACATGGGTGTGGGTGTATGTGTGTGCGTGTGGATGCCTGTTTTTAAGTTAAGTCAGGCCAGGAAAGTAAAGTGTTGGTTATAGCAGCAATGGGTTACGAATGTGTATACATTTGTTGCAATATATTCTTTCGTTGACAATGGATGTGGGACAAAGTTGGCGGGAATGAGTGAGAATCTGATTTGCAAAGGTGTACTGTGGGCAAGAGTTGCAATAGGTATAAGTAAGGTTATATTGTCTCGTAAATATGTTGGTGTAATATATACGGGGGGTGGGGTGAATAATAATAACTAAATGGGATATAGCTTAAGAATTGTATACTATGGATCTCATTGGTGATATGTATGCAATAAAATAAAATAAAATAAAAAAGGGGTAAATAATAGTGAGTGTGTTAAATGATAAATATGTGCGTAATAAATTGTTGTAATGCTAATAATAAATGAATGAAATATTGCGTAAATATTATATATTGTGGGTCTCATAGGTGGTGTGTGCGTAATGAAATAAAATAAAATAAAAGGGTTTAAAATAATAGATAATGTGTTTATGTACGAAGACGATTATAACTTAGGGGTAGGGTGTCGTCATAGAATCTTAAAGAAATTGATTAGATTGTGGGTTTGAAGGTTGGGGTTGTTTTTTAATAGTTATATATTATTTCTTGGTGGGTGGTACATATACTATTGTAGAAAAGTTTAGAGTGAATTTGGTAGGTAAGGTGAATGTAGAGCGTTGAGGTCTATTTTAATGCTCGTAAAAAGTTAAAAGTTAAAATGGTTGAGGTGTGTGGGTGTATTGTGTGATTGATGTGATAGTATGAGGAGGAACATGGTACTTATGGTGCTTTAGGGGTTTTGGGGTTGTTGTTTGTTTTCATTAAATACGTGTACGAGGTGATAGGTGGGTTGTATGAGTTGGTGGAAATGTGAAAGAAGGTATTTGTTTTCGTGCCTACATTTTGAGAGGATTTCAGATTTTTTTTATTTAGGAGGGTGTTTTGTGATGGATATGTGATGATGGCTAATTTTTCGTGGAGACAACGAAGGCATTTTTGGGATGTTTTGTTGTTGGCAGGTGCTTGTTTTAGTGTCTCCCAGGTGATTGTGGGAGATATGTTTGTGTCTTTTAGTTGCCATATGTACGAGGATAATGAGGTGTTAGATGCGAAGTTCCTATATTTAAAAGAAAGATTATGGTTATGGATTCTTTGTTTTATGGTGCCCTCCGTTGCTCCGATGTAGTGTTTGACGGAGTTGTTTGTTTTTACTGTGGCTTTATATATGGTGTTTATATATAGGCATTTATTTGGTAGGGGCATGTGCTTTTGACCCAACAATTGCATTGGTTGTAGGGTTGTGGTGTACTGTTGGTGGATGCGATTTTTTTTGTTGTGTTTTATACTCATTCATATATATTTATATTGTTGTGTTTATTACTTATACCCATTGTCACTCTTGTCCATCATACACCTTTACAAATCAGATTCTCACTCATTCCCGTCAACTTTGTCCCACATCCATTGTCAACGAAAGAATATATTGCAACAAATGTATACACATTCGTAACCCATTGCTGCTATAACCAACGCTTTACGTTTCTGGCCTGACTTATCTTAAAAACACGCATCCATACGTACACACACACACACACACACACACACAAACACGCATCCACACGTACACACACACACACACTAACAACCACACATAAAGGAAATCTTAACGGCTTTTTGTCTGTATTTTGTCACATTTTCGATTTTCAATTTCATTCCATCTTCTTAACTGCCTGATCAGAACAAGCATTTTTTATCCGCAAATCTGGCTAGGTACAATGTTTTAAATACTTTTTTGGCCTTGTGCCTGACAAAGTTCACCTGAGTAAATTTCTGACATTTGACATTGTTCTGCCGAACATTTCTTTGATGAGTAAACATATTGTTTGGGCCAATAAATTCATCTTCAACAATGATTGTTTAATTTTTACAGTGCATTTTAATAAGCCTTCATTGGGTCAGGTGTGACAAAAATTAAGAAAAAAAATTGATTAAAAATTGTCATTAGACTTAAAATTTTAAAATATTTTGTAAAATTTCATTCTAAAAACAATCAATATGAACAGTAATTTTAAATTAGTACAAATAATTTTTTTCTTAAAGAAATAAAAAGCAACTTCAACTTTAGCATATGTACACCCAACGTCAAAATAAAAATATCCACACTTATATTTTTATTTCACAAAAAGCATTTTAAAAGAAGAATATTTTGATTAGAAGTAATTACTAAAATATAAAATTTAAAAATTCACAGAATATCATTTAAAAAATATTCGAAATTACTCTGAGACTGCTGATGCCAATTTAATGTCAATATATAAAAGAATACATCAATAAGTTCGAAAATGAATTATCAAAATTATATTTATTCTAAACAACAAATATTTACATTCCAAAGTGATATCCGTTCTTGTCAATGCATTTAACCCAACGCTTCCCCATTAAAAAGATCAATCGAATACTATAAAGTGAAAACTGTAAGTCAAAATCCAATTTAAGAATTTATTAGGGTACAGAATTAATGAACTACATACATACATACATACATACATACATACATACATACATACATGATCGATTAATCTTCTTGATCCCCCAGTATTGTCTGGATTGTTACATTCACTTCGACAGTGTTTTCTCATATGACTTTTCTAACCAGCAGCAGTCTTGGAAACCTTGAGGCAGAGATGACTGACAGAGAGATGTCTGTTGATTTTATTTGATACAGTCCTTTGAGATAGTTTGTTTTTTGTTTTTTTTTTTGTTTTTTTGTGCAGTGCCAAGAGTCTTTTCAAGCCAAAGACTTGCAGACTTTACTGTAAATGACGCTAGTTGAATCACCTCAAAAGAAGTCTATTCAGTTCACGTCTCTCATGAGATTTTATGGCATACATACATGTATATATACATAGATGTGTACACACATACATACATTTATAGATATATACATACATGTATGCATAAATACAAATATGCATTCATACGTACGTGCATACATACAAGCATACACACATACATCCAACCATGCATACATATATGCATATATGCATACATATATGCATACATACATGCATACATACATATATACATATACGTATACATACATATATGCATACATACATATATACATACATATATGCATACATACATATATACATATATACATACATATATGCATACATACATATATACATACATATATACATACATACATATATACATACATATATGCATACATACATACATATATACATACATATATGCATACATACATATATACATACATATATGCATACATACATATATACATACATATATGCATACATACATATATACATACATATATACATGCATGCGTACATATATACATACGTATATGCATACATACAGATATACAAACATACATAAATGTATGCATGCATACATATATATATACATATACAATACAAATATATATGTATATATACATACATATAAGCATACATATATACATAGATCTGCCCCCTGTTGGTGAGACTTAGAATACCCCGAATGTATCCTCTACAGAAATGTAATCCCCTACAGACACATTCAAAACAGGGGGGTGCAGTGTATCACACAAAACTACATCCTGTGGCAAAGATCTAGTTCTAGATGTCTAGGGATGGTGGATTCATCCTTTTTTTCTTACCATTACTTCCAGTTCCACTCAGACTAGGAATGCTTGTATTAGTTTGTGTCCTATTAATGGGCTAATTAAATCCGTTTAAAGAATTATCAGAACTCAATAGGTTCACATTTTGTCTTATTACTGTTTTAAATTTTTTTTTTTTATGCAAAATTCTGGAGTATAATTTTATCTTCCTTCTTTTTAATGTATTTTACTCCGTATATTCATTGGCCTTCCTGTTCAATCTGACTTCTATTATAAAAATATTTCATTTTGTTCAACATTTTTCAGACTAATGAAATTCTTATTTGTACAATATTCCGATCCACACATATTCCAACTTGCCTAAAATTTTCTGATGCTATATAATTTTTATTATTATCTTTTTACTCCTTGAGATTTTTTTCTGCAAGATTGTTTGCAGGCAGTTTTTCATAAGGCTCGGAATGGTTTCGATTCTTTTTTTATTTTTAATTGCTCCAGTCTTTTTTTTTTTCTAAGCTCTTGGGAACTCTTCCAAGCATACCAACTACAATTGGATCACTGTCACCTTCATATCCCACTATTTCTTTTTTGGGGGGAGAGTGGGGGTGATCTCAGGCAAGGTTTGTGTACTTGTCTATCTTTTCGCTTTCTTTTATTTTCAATTTGTGTTCCACTGGAACTTCAAAATCTACTAAACGGCAACTCCCTTTTTTTTCTTGTTAATCATCACAAGGTTTGGTTTTCTGGTCGGGATTTGGTGATCCGTTTGTATCTCGAAATCCCAGAGAAATTTATGCGCCTGATTCTCCGGTACAGATTCTGGTTTATGCATTTACCATTAACTAGTATGATCAAATTTTGTACATTTTGAGGTAGTTTATTATCCAGCTTTGCGGAACTATATCATATGCCCTTTTGTAGTCAATCCAGGCCCTAACTAGATTTTTCGGTCTGGTCTTGCTCTTGTTTAGGATGTGTTGATCTGTGTAAAGTAACTCTGCTGTGCCTCTGGATCCTTTGTGGCATCTTTTATGTTCCGTAGGGAACAATCCACGGCTTGTTAGCGAGTAGTAAATCTCTTCTCTTATTTGTGCTGTTAATATTTTCCACATCATATGTAGGCAGGTTATGAGTCTTTAGTTGTTTGGGCGGTTCCTTTGCTTGGGGCTTTTTGGATCTATGTAGTCTTTCCTTTGGTCGACCATTTTGTTACGTGTGCCCATTGTAGACATCTGTTCATTTCTAGTGTTAGTCTGTCGTGAATAGGGGTGAATTTCTTGAACCAGAACCCATGTATTCCATCATGGCCTGATGTTTTCCAGTTTGATATCTTTTTCTGTGTTGTTTGAGTAAATCCGCTTTTAGACCTTCTTCGAGCCCTTCTAATTCTCTTGTGATATCATTTATCCATTCGGCCTTTTCGTTATGTTTTTTGGCTGCCATATTTTAGTCCAAAATCGTTCGGTTTCTTTTGCATCTGGTTATTGGTGCGTTTTCGTGTCATCTCCTCCCAGTTGTTGATTGAATCTTCTTTCGTTGTTTTGGAATATCCTGTTTTGTCCTATTGCTTTACCCTTTATCGATATCTGGTTTATTTCCTCAAGTTGCATTATTATTTTTTGTGTGTGGCCTTTTTCTTTTTGTTCCTCCGTATTCCAGCGTCTTTCCTTTGTTTTATCATTTTGGCCTCTTTTCGTAGATTTTTTATTTGCATTTCCAGTCGAATTTCCCTTCCTGGTTTTGATTTTTTTCGAGCTTTGTGAAGGGATCCCAATTTTCTTTCAAACTAATTTATTCCCAGCATAGATTACTTCATTTAATTCCGTTATACTATTCGTTGATATATAAGGTACTACTTGTTTTATTTTATTCGTTTCTGTCTTAACTATCCTCCATTCTACGTTTCTTAATGATGGTATGGTAGTCTTTTTATTGTCCATAATTCTATTTAAATTTTCTAGATTTAACTTTTGTTTTTGTGTTAATGTTTGTTCTGGGTTGTTTGGTTCAGCAGTGTTTGGTTGTGTGGAGTTACATTTTCCCGAAATTGACGGTTCATTTCTGTTGGGCTGTTTTTGTTTGTTAATACCTGATGTGTCAGTTACTGTACTGTATCTTGTTCTATATTTATTTTCTGGTGTATTTCTAGTATTTTAAGGTCAGAAAACCAACCTTTCTTTATTATTGTCTTGACTTGATCAGCAAGTCATTGACTTGTTGTCTGAAAACTAGAACATTCTTGCCAGATCTCTATCATTCTTTTCCTATATCCTCTTTGTGAAAGGTTGCTCCTAAAATAGCAGTGTAGTGTAAGTTGGTTGTGTTCCCTAGTCCATGTTTTGTGTTTACGTCACTGGTTGATGTTGTTCCTTTACTCGTCATTTGTCCTCTTTTGAGAGTTTTTCACATCAGCGTTAACTGATGGTTTTCCTCTGGAGTTTGAGAGATAACCCTGGACAGTATTCTGGCCGATCTTAATGTTGTTGTTTGGATGGTCCCCACTCGTCCTCTCATTTCAAAGTACTCCAGTCCCTTTATCAATCCTTGGGTGACTGTACCAAGAACACCAATTACAATTGGTACAACCGTCACTTTCATGTTCCACAGTTTTTTCCATTCCCTTGCAAGGTCTAGGTACTTATCTTTCTTTTCACTTTCTTTCCATTTTACTCTGTTGTCAGCCGAGACAGCAAAGTCCACAATTCGGCAAGTTCTCTTTTTTTTCTTTTTTTTTTTTCTTTTTTTTTTCAATTATTTGGTCTGGTGGTCTAGATGATTCGTTTGTATCTCAAAATCTCATTCTCCAGGATAGATTCTGGGTTGTGCATATACCATTTGAACATATGTTCAAATTTAATCATCTTCCCACTCAGTCGGGTCTAGTTTTATACTCTTTCTGGCCAAATTCGCTGCATTCGCTTATTAAGTGATTGATTATTTCATCTCTACCACCACATAATCTACATCTGTTGTTTTGTTGCGTCCTTTATATTTTTGCTTTGATCTGATTGGTCCTTGGGCGGTTGTTTTGTGCTGCTGTTATAAGAGAATCACTTTCTCTCTTGAGGTCTCCCTTTTTATCCACGTCCTCGTCTTCTCGTGTGAGATGTCGCTTATTAGTCACTTAAAACGTTCATAGAGTTGTTTTTCTTCCAATTTCTGTTTTCTGATTGTTTCGTCTGTTGATCCTCGGTTTGTCAGTATTCTTCCTGGAGGCTGTAATCAGTCTTCCTCCACACCGTCTCATGTTGTCTTCGAGTAGTTGTATCTATTCGTCAACGCTATCTTCAATGCTGGCATGTCCTCTTCCTCCTTTTCTTCTTGACACATACAATCTGTCAACATCATACCTGGGATCCATGGTCTGATACATACATTACTCTTCTTGCTCCCTGGTCCATTTGTTTAAGTTCTTCTCTGGTCCACTTCAAGAATAGTCCCGAATATCTTACTAGGTTCACAAACCAGGTATTTATCCCTTTTATTAGTTTTTAATATTATTTTACTCTTTTTCAAACCATCATCTGCTGATGGTCTTTCACTGAGGTCTTAATTGACAACAAGTCTGTTTAAGTCTCCAGGACATTTCTCAGTATTCTGGCCAATCTTAAGAGTGCTGTCGTTTAGATGGTCTCCACTCGTGTTCTAATTTACAATTTTTCAAGTCCCTTTAGCAATCCTTTAGTGACTGTAACGCGTGGAGGTGCCCGTGGTGTAATGGTTATCGTCGTTGGAAATGGACACGGCGACACGAGTTCAAATCCTAGACAAGGCTGATTGCATTTCACATAGCACTAATACCCTTGGGAAAGGTATGAATCCAATTATACTCTCTCTCCAGCAATGGGTAAATAGTAGGACAGACTGGGTTCTTAAGCCTTGGTGAGGCAACTAGTCCAGGAGAAGGAAAACTCTGAATTCAAACCTATTAGACTCCGCTTAAAAATTGACCTTGTGTCATATCCTGCCCGAGCAGAGGGGTTTTAGTGCTATGTGAAATGCAATCAGTCTCGTCCAGGATTTGAACTCGTGTAGCCGTGTTCATTTCCTTCGACGATAACCATTACACCACGGGCACCTCCGAGTGCGCCGATTACAATTGGTATCACCGTCACTGTCATGTTCCATTCTTTTTTCAGTTCTCTTGCAAAATATAAGTACTTATCTCTTTTTTTTCGTTCATTTCTACCGCTGTGGTCAGTTGGAATGGCAAAGTCTACTATTCGGAACTGTGTCTGATCGTCTGGTCGAGATTAGATGATCCGTTTGTATCTCAAAATCCCACTGAACTTTGTGGGTCTCATTCTTCAGGATGGATTGTAACCCAAACTATTGTTAGTTCTACAGTGCTGGGATGGCAAACTAATCGGAAACATTTTCATGTGAACAAAATATTTTAATTCTTCCATTAACGATAACTTTTTCAATACTCATCTTAACAAAACTTGGAATCAGTGCTCAGGAGAAAAGACGAATGGTCCATCTAATTCCACGAGGAAAATAACAATTATTATTATTTTATTTATTTCACACCTTTCTCACTTGTTCACAGACACAGACACACACACACACACACTCTCTCTCTCTCTCTCTCTCTCGCTCTCTCGCTAGCTCGCTCACTCTCTTTCTCTCTGAGGTTTGAGGGTAGCTGGTGTCAAAAGGAATAACTATTGAATACTCGACTAACCTCCGTTACTTATTGATATCAGTTACATTCTTTTTTGTTTATTTATCCTGTAATGTATCACGGCAGCGCACTGTGTATAAATCACAATGATATCAATGATATCAATGTTATATTCACATTTCTGCATACAGTATTAATGACATTGATATCAATGATAATAATAAACAAAGACTTCTATTCTTTATTGAAAAGATCATTTTACCGAAGAGAAAAAGTCAAATTTTCCCAATTTCTAAGACAGATGTTTATGCGTAGAGTCTTCTGAAGTGAAAATGGTTGCTGTAGCTTCAACGAAAAATTACTTTGAATTCTGTGTTTATTTCTAAATATCCCGACAAAGACTAGTTTTCTTTATGGAAAAGATCTTTTTAACAAAGATAAAAATTGAGCTTTTCCTTATTTCTTAAAGAGATAGATGCTTATTGATATGAACTTGTAGATTTAAATCAATATAGATTTTCTTGCTTTATTTCTTAATAAAATTTCCTGGGATTCTCTGCCCATAGACAGTATCAATATTCACTAAGTCAAGCAAGAAAAATAGTTCGTCTTTTTGCACAACTGAGACGACTTACAGAGGGTTGTTTTAAAACTCATTTCGCTGTTTTTTAATTATCAAGGCAAGTTGAGTGTTTAGTTAACAAAGAACGAGATCAACGTACGTATTTGGGTGTCAAAATGGATATACAGTCATCTTCATCTTGTTTTAATCACATTTCAACCAATAAATAATTTCTATCATTGTAATTTACAATGTTTTGCTTAGTCTTGCACATAGATTGCTAATAGTATCTACTGTATCATTCATCTAAATACTGACCAGGATCAGAGACCTTGCGGAGGCCAAGGCTTTCAGCGTAACTTGACTGTAAGTCACATGATTGGGCTTAGCCTTTAGCTAAGAAGGATTGATTGATTGGTTTTAACGGAATATCAAACTGTCTGGGGCTATTTTATACCTAGAGGTTAAGGAATTGCATACACTGATAATTAAATTTTTTGTGTAATTTTTTTCTTTGACTTTTTTGCACACAGTTCTATCGAATGCAAATTAATTTGAAGCATATTTATTTGACCCCTAAATGGGACCCTAATAGATACTACAATCCGGTTCAGAGTGAGCCTGAGAGTAAGGACAATGAAGGAGTACTTCACACTCCCCAAAGCTCCAGAACTGGAGCCACACCACCAGATACAGTTAAGTGTCATATCAAGGATACCTTTTGGGGGAGATTCTTACTCCTTGCAGGAAGATTGAGACAGCATATTCTAAGTCGACAGAGCACTGATGTAAGTATTAGATCACAAATAATAATAAAACCAGCCTCAAAATGAAATTAATTTATTTCGCTTTAAAATTATGTTTACTTTTCAACATTATTGAGTGTTATACATTTGTCGAAGTATTTGGTTGTAGAATCCACCGATTGCAGAGGTAAGGTCCTCCAACGAGTGTCCTTGTAATGACACTAAACAATCTGATGGTGAGGCCCCAATAATGCTGGAGCTTTGGGGGAATGCAGAGTACCCCTTCATTGCCTTCGCTCTCAGTTCCACTCTGGCCCGGAGTGGTGGTACCTGATAGGATCCTATCTATGGGTCAAACAGAACTGTTTGGCATTTAAACTGAGTGCAAACAAATGACTTATGCTAAACTGAATTGTTAGAAATAGAACTGTTGGAACATTTAACTACGTAAACAAATGACTGATTAATTGAATTATTAATGATGCATAGCAATGCTGGGATCCATTTGATTATGTGCAAAAGAATGAGAATAGGCTCGTTTAAAAACGTTATCAACAAAATGTTAACAAATCATAAATATTTAATATATATTTAGAGAGGATTTGGCATAAACAACCAACCATGGTTGATATGCCATAAAACCTAACCCAACTACCCAATCAAAGAATTCTATCCAAATTTTGATGCTGTCTTTGAAGAAGGTTTCTAGTTTACAATTGATCCAGTGATGAACAGTAAGTTTTGGCATTCTAGTATTTAGTATTGACTGTGTTTCAGAATTTTAGAATGCCTCCTTATCAATTTCGTCGTACTGTTGGTATTTAATCACAAGTTATAAGGTGGCAATATTTCTAGATTTACGCTCTGTATAGTCTTCCGTAGATAGATAAGGGCGTTTTCAATCAAAAAAATAATTAATTGAAAAGGGGAGTTCAAGGTTTCTACTGCCTTGCAAGTGTAACTTAGAATCTACTGACAGTATCCTCTGCGAATGGTTAGGACATTCGCCCAACCAAAAAAGACGTGTCCTGATTATAACACAAGACTGTTCATCTGATAGTGAGGATATATATATATATATATATATATATATATATATATATATATATATATTTCATTAAGTAAAAAACACACAAACCGGTCACATTAGGATTATGAATTTATTTCCATCCTGTTATATGTTTTTGATAAAATCAAAAAACACGAAAAAAAATTAACAGGACTTCTTCAGATCTTATATATATATATATATATATATTCGGAACGCGAAATTTCTTTGAGGTTGCAGGAGATATTTGATTTGCTTCGCAATATTTCAAGAATCAAAACCAAAAATAATCTAAAAAAATCTTTATATATATATATATATATATATATATATATATATTGGGAATGCGAAATTTCTTTGAGGTTGCAGGAGATATTTGATTTGCCTCACAAAATTTCAAGAATCAAAACCAAAAATAATCTAAAAAATCTTTTCCCGCCAAGATTATTAAAACTCATTTCTTAAAGCAATTAGGATCATAGATAAATAAATCCGCTTTTTATCCAATTTGGAGCCTATCTAAATCTTATAAATAAAGCGATGAAATAGATTAAGTCTTGTATGCAAGAGAATTTTTTTCTATCGCAGCTCAATTTTCGTCAATATTTCTATTGAGTAAATTTTAGTTATTTTCAAACATTCATTTTCTTCAGAATGTTTTTAATTTCAACAACGCCAAATTATTTCTACAAGCTAAAATAACTTTTTTTTTTCACCTTTTGATTGAGCCGCTCGTGCTGATATTAGATTACTTACTAATGATTAGAATCACACATATGCATTAGCGTATGAATATACTTTGCATCTACATAATGACATAATGATCTTTTACACACAAAATATATTATCAAATTTCAAAAGAATACAAACTGCTATTGATTATTGATTATTTTCTTGTTAATATTATATTGAGACGTATTAATGCTTTAACTAATATTAAATTTTCTCACAAAAAAAGAAACTAACAAAAAGAAAAAGATTCAACTTTTGTTGTTTCTCAGCCAACTTTTAAGACATGTTATAAAATTTATTGAATTTATAGAACTGTGTTTTATTAAAACATTTACACACATATTCTTCACGCACACACACACACATGTACACACAGAGATAGATTTATTGGTTGATATGAACAGGTTTATATATATATATATATATATATATATATATATATATATATATATATATATCATTAAGTCTTACTGAGAGCTCAAAGATCCCCCCCTCTCTCTCTCTCTCTCTTTATCATTCATCGAACCAGGCAGGTGGTCTGCACTAAGCTGATATATCTAAGTCTTAGCTGGACAGCCAACTCCGACGTATCCATGAGTAGAAGTTTATAAAATAACGTTGGTCATTAAGTTGGTCTTTACTCCTCAAGCAGTGCTCGGCAATTCTTGTTTGTCTCACTTAGATGGTTTGTGAGAGGGGAGCTAAGTGACCGTACAGCCACTATTTTGTTGGATGGTGCTTCCAAGATTTGTTCAAAATAGCTCGTTTCTTCCTTGTGTAGCACCCATCAAGATTTTTCTCCATCTGTTTGAGTCCAGGTGGTTCATCCACACAGAAGTAATGACACAGCCACAACTTGGAAGAAATCTCGTTTCATTTCATCAGAAATATCAGATTTAAATATCGATAACCTGTCGATTATGGTCCATGGCTTCGAAATGTGTATGTTGTCATTGCTTTCAGTAGATGTGATGTTCCTACCAAGGTATGTGAACTATTCTATTAATTTCAGAGGTTTGACACTTAAAATAGAGATGGCTCCTTTTGGCTTCAAACCCTCGAATGTTTTATTCGAGTTTACATAGTGGTAAATGCCTCCTGTTGTTCGCCCCACGCTGCATAGCAGGGATTCGGCTTGGGTATGTACATTTGTGAGAAGTACTAGATCATCTGCGTAGTCTGTATCTGTCATACTTTCTACGAGATACCATCAACTTCTTATCTTCTTTAATGAGAAACCTTTTACTTTTATTAGATCTATCTAGACCGATTATAAGTATATTACATATAAATGTATTACATATAAACGTATTACATATAAACGTATTACATATAAACATATATCGTATGAGAACTAATTTCAGAGGCTTGTCACTTAAAGTAGCGGTGGCTCGTTCTTTTCTGAAGCACATGTACTCTGTTTTATTTGGGTTCACGTAAAGTAGATAGATAGATAGATAGATACTAATAGACTGAGATAGATAGATAGATAGATAGATAGATAGATAGATAGATAGATAGATTTTTACTTGCTCACCATTAACAATGTGAAGTGCTCATGATAGATAGATGGATAGATATGAACAGAATATGATAGATAGATCGATAGGTAGATAAATATGAAACAAATGTGATAGATAGATAGATAGATAGATAGATAGATAGATAGATAGATAGGCACCTTATTTGTCAAAACTTATCAGCTATTATCTATATTCCAACAGGTGAAGAACTTAAATGACGTTTGCTTTTTTGAATTAAAATGGATTTGTACAACATGAAACAGACTTTGTTGTATTAAATCAACTTTTGAATATTTGTGACTTTGAAAAAAGCCAAAAGTGACATATCATTATTCTTTTATTCCTTCCATTATATTTTCGGTAATTGTATGGGGTTGGGGTTAAAAATAACCATATGGCTTTAAAATGGACAATTACAAGGTGAAAAAAATCGATTGTTATCGATTCATATCTGTGTGCAAGTGACTTTAATGGAATGGTCATATATTTTATGTTTTATAAGACAGAAAAATATTGTTTTGGTTCTAGTTTTAGAGTTTATTTCTTTTTGTTTTATTTTGATACGATGATATTTTCGACTTAAAAAGGATCCGCCAAATAAATGATTCATAAAACTGCTCATTGTCATTCTTTTCAATTCCGTTTGTGATAAACAATTTTTTCGGAATATACGAACACACACACACACACACACACACACATATATATATATATATATATATATATATATATATATATATATATATATATTGATCTAATTATCTATATGTATATATCTATCACAGTCTAACTCAATATAACTTTCAGGCATTTGAATTTGCTCTCTCTCTCTCTCTCTCTCTCTCTCTCTCTCTCTCTCTCTCTCTCTCTCTCTCTCTCTCTCTAATCTTCAAAACTTTAAAAATTGAGCGAATAGAAATTCATTTGTTAAAAAAGATAATGTTTCAAAAGGGTCCGTCCTCATAATCAAAAGTGTAAGGGTCTGTTCCCACAATCAAAAGTCCAAGTGTCTGTCTCCATCATCAAAACTCCGAGTGTCTGTCCACCATCTCAATTAACTGTACTTTACCAGCTTTCTTGAGTCTACACGAGAATAATTATTTACGTTATGAAAATACTTTTACGCGGCTGACAAGGATACACTCTAATATATTTTCCATTATGAAAGAGAATACTTTCCATTCGGATCAATCAGATTGAAGGATTTTACCGCCCTGAAGAAAGATGCAGTGGTTTCCTTTCCTTTGTGAATGAATTGTATATTTATATGACCGATAGTTGAAAATATAATTCTCCATTTCGATGCTCTTTCATTTTGAATCAGGCTACTTTTGGATTGATTACAGTTTTCCGAAATCTGTCAATTTCAGCATTTCTGAAATACGAGGTGTAGTGGTTGATTTGGTAAATATTTTTCACGGAATTTCATTGTTCATTGAGAAGTGGTCAACGAGTCTATCTTAATTGTATGTCCAATATAAGTAAAATAATAATGATAGTTCACAGATGTTGTATGTGTGTATGCTCGTCTGACAATGTGTGTGTGTATGCTCGTCTGACAATGTGTGAGCTTGAATACATAAACATTATACAGGGAAAGGTGTAGCGCCCTCCTCGACACCTCGATGTAGTAGCTAATGAAAAGGGAGCCTTCAGGTCGCCCTCGGTTTGGATCACCAACTATGGTATCTTCTAGTATGATTACGTTACGATGTGTATGTGCTTGCATGATTGTGTGAGGATGTGTATGACCGTGTATGCTTGGGTATGTAAACATAATTATACTATTATGTATGTGCTTGTATAATTGCGTGAGAGTGTGTATGACTGTGTGAGTGCTAGTGTTACCGTGTATAATTGTGTGCACTATTGTTAATGTTGTAGAACTCTAGTGTGTATGTATGTGCGTATATGTACGTGTGTGAGAGCGTGAGAGAGAGAAAGAGAGAGAGAGAGAGTGGAGAGAGATGTAGAAAGAGAGGAGAGAAAGACAGACAATGATATACGTTTATAGGTCTATTTTAAGACTTACCTTTTTTTTTTTTTTTTCTTTCATATTGTTTAACTTATTACAACTTTCGGACAATTTGGGGTCATTTTTATTTGTATTATACTGTTTGCTTACGCTCTTTAATATCTTTCTTTTTGTTTTTCTTTTTTTTTTACTTTTTTAAATCAACTTTCCTATTAATAATCATTCATTTGCTTTCAATATAAATATTTTTATTTCAATTGCCACTCTTCAGCATTTTCCTGAAAAACATTTTTGTTTCGTGTTTATACTGCGCTCTTTTTTGCCCTTAGTTAATTCAGGTCGGTGGCCTTTTGACTCGCAGATTAAATTAAGATCGCCTTATTATGTCTGGTAGTCAACCGACAGACTGCTAAACAATTGCATCGACCTTCTTTCATCATCCCCCGCCAACCAATCTTACTGAATTTTCTTTGGTCAATTGCCTTAACCCACTTTATGACCTCTCAAAGGTCTACTGGATACAGTCTGTTACACTTCATTCTGGAATCCCTAGAGGTTAATCCACTGTTTAATAATCCTATTTTCTCTTATCAACAAAATCTAATCTGCTGAAAATTACATCAGGAGCAACCCTCCGAGTCACTGTGTGGCATATCTATTGCTATCATGTTTAATCATGGATGTTACTTTATCGTTGATAGTCTAGATCCGCTCAAAGGGATAAAATACCACAATATTTGGATACATTACACACAGTCTATTGTGATGTAATAATAACATCAGCAATAAGTTTTCAAAGCAAAAGAAAAACAGAAAAGAAAAAGGACGACAAGACATAAAAGATAGTGGCTATACTTAAGACTAAAAGAATATAGACAACAACAACAACAACAACAACAACAACAACAATAATAATAATAATAATAATAATAATAATAATAATAAAAATAATAATAATAATAATAATAATAATAATAATAATAATAATAATAATAATAATAATAATAATAAACTTTTAAAAAGAGAGGAAAGAAGGAAAAAAGAGAAGTTAAAAAGATACGAAAGCCAGTAAAAAAAAAAAGAATGGAAAGAACAAAACAAAGGTTAAAAGAAAAGACATTCAAAATTTATTATTTTTCAAATACTTAAATAATAAGGTAAGAAGAAGGAATGAAAACGACATGACATTTTTAAAAAAAATAAACGTTTTTAATAATACTACTTTAAATAATGCCAACCCCTGCTTTGTTAAGATCGGCTAAAATACACAGAAAAGTCCTGGAAACTTGAGACTAGCAGTTTCTTAGACTCCAGAAAAAGATCACCAGCTAACGCTGGTGTGAAAAACTTGCTAATAATAATAATAATAATAATGGAACGTGAAAGTGACGGTGATACCAATTGTAATTGGTGTGCTCAGAAAAATCACCAAAGGACAGGTAGAAGGACTAGAAGACTTGGAAATAAGAGGTCAAGTGGAGACCATCTGAACTACAGCATTGCTGAGATCGATCAGACTACAAAGAAGGGTCCTGGAGACTTGTGATGATTTGCGAACTCTCAAACTACAGTGGAAAATCATCAGCTAACGCTGGTGTGAAGAATTCTCAAATAATAATAATAATAATAATAAAGGACTGGAGGACTTGGAAATAACAGGACGAGTGGAGACCATCCAAATTACGGAATTATTGAGATCGGCCAGAATACTGAGAAGAGTCTTGGAGACTTGAGGAGACTTGTTCTCACTCAAACTCCAGTGAGAAACCATCAGCTAACTCAGGAGGGAAAAACTCTCAAAAGAGAAGAAGAAGAAGAAGAAGAAGAAGAAGAAGAAGAAGAAGAAGAAGAAGAAGAAGAAGAAGAAGAAGAGCCATTCCCTTCTTGATTGGTCGAGAACTTTTAGCACCACTCAACACTACTGATTGTTTAAGTATTAAAAAAAATTTGGTACTTATGCATCTATGTTACCGCAAAAAAACCGAACTTTCCCGAACGTTTCCGGAAAGAATTGGAATATGCCGAAACACCTTGCTAATCAAATTTAAGATAAAATAATTCAATCAATTTGTTTACTAAGTTACATACAAGTGTAAACATGAATTTATCGCAGCTAAGCGAAAATCTACAATGTGCAGAAATAGTGATCCAATTCTGCCAGAAAAAAAAACCTTATTGGCAAAATTAAAAGTTGCCGGGCATGTGAGCATCCTTGCCACTCCCCCAAAAATGAGGGAAAGTTATGCCTGGAGATGCCGTAACACCGAATGCAGGACCTAGATTATTATTAAATTGTTAGGTGGAAGTACAGAATAGTTACAACCCCCCCCCCGGTAAGAATGGATTTCTAAATTAACACGTTATTACTTCTGCACGGTACAATAAGTGCATAAATACGAAAAAAATTATTCACAAAGACAAATAAATGATATCCCCCACCAAAAAAAAAAAAAAAGAACTAAATAAAATAAAAATTCAAGCTATTTTTTCATATTGAAAATTACCATACATTGACTGTTGATTTATTCTTTTTCTCCTGAAAAGGTTGGTAACATTATCCATTAAAAATTCTCTTTTTCTCTCTTTTTTTTTTTTTTTTTTTTTTGTCTTCATGCGTTTGGTCAACAAATTGGTTGACTTATTTTATCGTCTGCTTGCTTAAATTTCCTTCCGGAATATTCCGTTATCAGCCCGGAAACGCTCGGGAAAGTCCGGCTTTTTTTGCGGTAACATAGATGCATAAGTACCAAGATTTTTTTCATAAAAAAAGATTTTCTTTCACGGGATTTTGTTTATAAAGAGAGAAATAAATTTCATTTTACCTTATTCTAATTCTAATATTCTGAAATGGTCTTGTCGTTTCTTTATTATCACAGCTAAACTTGTTCTATGGGCCAGGATTAAGAGATTTGATTTTTATCAAAATTCCTAATTATTTTACTCTTTGTGAGTTTTTTTTTTTTTTATTTCTTTTAATGAAAAGTAAGTGACAACATGTCTTCCTAGAACTATTGTTGACAATCTCTGCAGTTATTATATCACTCCTTGCCAATTTTTCGCATTAGCGTTAACTAATGGTCTTTCACAAGAGTCTGAATGACAAGAAATCTCCTCAAGTTACAAAAACTTTTCTCAGTCTCCTCGCTAATCTTAGTTATGCTATGGTGTGGATGATCTTGATTAATCCTGATTTCCAATTTTTCCGGTCATTTTTTCAAACTTTTGGACACATTAATTACAATTGGTATCAACATTAAATTGATCTTCCACAGCTTTTTCATCTCTCTAGCAAGATTCATGTATTCATCATTTTGTTTTCTTTTATTTTCGCTTGGTTGTCCACCATAACAGAAAAATCCAACAAATGGCAAATTGTTTTCTTGATAATCAACACTAAGTCTGGTCTTTTGAACCGAATTATATGATCCGATTGTACCTCGAAATTCAGAGAATTTGATGTGTCACATTCACTAGGACGAATTATGGTTATATGGTCCCATTTGCTAGTTGGGTCAAATTTTAATCTTTTACACAATACTATTTGAATTACCTTTCCGCTACGTCTTGCCTAGTCTTTTACTCCTTTTGTGCAAGTTTGCTACTTTCACTAATTAAGATATTAATCCTTTCATCTCCGTCTCTACATAACATATTTACCAACCCCTCCGCTCGAGCAGGATAAGCGGAGTTTAACAGGTTTGAATTCAGAGTTTTCCTTCTCCTCGACTAGTTGCCTCACCAAGGCTAAAGAACCTAGTCTGCCCTATTATTTATCCATAGCTGAAGGGAGAATAATTAGATTCATACCTTTCCCAAGGGTATTAGTGCAATGTGAAATGCAATCAGTCTCGTCCAGGATTTGAACTCGTGTCGCCGTGTCCATTTCCTACGACGATAACCACGGGCACCTCCGTCTCGACATAACGTACACTTTCGTATTCTTTTGCATATTATCTATTTTTGCTTTTATATAATTGGTCCTTATGACATTATTTTGTGCTGCTATTAAAAGAAATTTAGTTTCTCTGTAAAGATTTCCTTTACTTAGCAATGTTCAGGTCTTCTCGGTTGCTATCTCGGCAATTTGTGGTTTTAAGTTCCGAGTTATTATTATTATTTTACTCCTTGAGAGTTTTTCACATCAGCTTTAGCTGATGGTCTTTCACTTGAGTTTTAGTATCAGCTAGTCTCCTCAAATCTCCAGGACTCTTCTAGCCAGTCTCAACAATACTGTTATTTAGATAGACTCAACCGGTCCCGTTATTTCCAAGTCCACCAGTTCTTGTACCAATCCTTTGGTGACTTTACCAAGAGCACCAATTACAATTGGTATAACTGTCACTTTCATGTTCCACAGTATTTTTCAATTCCCTAGCAAGGTCCAGGTACTAATCCCTCTTTTCACTTTCTTTCAATTTTATACAATGGTCCGCTAGGACAGCAAAGTCCACAATTCTGCAAGTTTTCTCTTTTATGCTGACAATTATAAGGTTTGTCTGTCTAGTCGAGATTTAGTAATCCGTTTGTATGTCAAAATCCCAGAAGAGTTTGTGTGTCTCATTCTCCAGGACAGATGTTGGGTTGTGCATATACCATTTGGTCGTATGGTCAAATTTCAATTTCTTGCACAATTCCCAGTGGTTTACCTTGCTCACCAGTCGTGTCTAGTCTTTTTGTACTAATTTGCTGCATTCACTTATCATATGATTGATGGTTTCGTCTCTGTCAGTACATAAACTACATCTGCTGTTTTGTTGGGCCTTATCTATTCTTACTTTGATATGGTTGGTTCTTATGGCGTTGTTTTGTGCTGCTATTAGGAGAGATTCAGTTTGTCTCTTAAGGTTTCCTTTTCTAAGCCATGTTCAGGTTTTCTCGTGTGACATGTCACTTATTAGTCGTTTAAAACGTCCATAGAGTTGTTATTCTTGCCATTTTTGTTTTCTGGCAATTTCCGTTCTGCTGATCCTCATGTCGTCAGTACTGCTTTGAGTGGCTATAATTAGTCTTCGTCCGCGCTTTTCTATGTAGTCTATGAGTCTTAGTATCGATGCATCAACGCTGTCTTCAATGCGGGTTAGTCCTCTTCCTCCTTCTTTTCTTGACACATATAGTCTGTCAAGGTCATCTCTGGGATGCATTGCTTTGTGCATGGTCATTAGTTTTCTTGTTCTCTGGTCCATTTGTTCAAGTTCTTCTCTGGTTCACTTCAAGAATGGTCCCGAGTATCTTACGACAGGGACAGCCCTGGTATTTATACCATTGATAAGGTTTCTGCAAGATAGTTTTGTCTCGCGTAGCTTTCTGGTTTTTCTGAAATACTTCTTTTTAATTTTTTCTTTCTTCTCCCCTTGTCTGATGGTGTCAGGCCTCCAAGATACCCAAGTATTTGTAGATTTCCTTTTCTCCGTGCATTCTGATTTTTACTTGATTTGGTAGTTTGATTCCTTCCATCATGTGTCGTTTCCCGCGTTCCATTACTATCCTGACCCATTTTTCTGTGCCAAATTCTATTCCTATGTCTTGACTGTATATTCTCACTGTCTGTATTAGGGTTTCCAAATTTTTTAAATTTCTGCCAGTTTCATGTCATCCATGTACATCGAATGGTTGATCTTTCTTGTAGTTTACTGGGTTTATATCCAGCTGTGCATTTCCTGAGGATGTGACTGAGTGGCATCATCGCAATTACAAATAGTAATGGTGATAGTGCACCTCCCTGGAATATGCCTCTTTGAATCTTTACCTGTAAGCTTTTACCTCCTGTAATCAATTCCACTCTCCAAGTCTTCTCGATAAACTTTATGACTTCGTTGGGTGTTTTATACATTTTGAGACGGTGTAATGTCCAGCTTTGCGGGACCATATTGTTAGTCTTTTCGTAGTCAATCCAAGCCAAAGCAAGATTTTTTCGTCTCGTTTTACTCTCATTGAGGATGTGTTGATCTATATATTGTAGTTCCTCTGTGCCTCTGGTTCTCTTGCGGCATCCTTTCTGTTCGTCAGTAAAGATTCCACAGCTTATCAATGAGTAGTAGATCTTCCCTTTAATTTGTGCCGTTAGTATTTTCCACATCCCCGGTAGGCACGTTATGAGTCTCTAGTTGTTTGGGACGGTTCCTTTAAGGGAGTCTTTTTGGTTTAGGGCGGTCTTCCCTTGGGTCATCTATTCGGGTTTCTCAGTTTTCAGTATGCATTCTTTCATTTCGGTAGCCATTCTGACGTGGATGGAGGTAATTTTTCTAAACCAAAAGCCGTGTATGCCATCTAGGCCAGGAGATTTTCAGTTTGGTACTTTTTAAGAGTTGCCTTGAGTGCGTCGAGTCGTATTTCCACCTTAGGGCCTTCTTCGAGTATTCATACCTCTGCTTCCATGTTTTTATCCATTCGGCTTTTTTGTTATGATTTTTCTGTTCTCATATTTTACTCCAAAATCTTTTTGCCTTGTTCGCATCCGGTTGCTGTATGACTTCGCCTATTCCCCTCCTAATTGTTGGTAGAATTTTCTAACGTTGTTTTGGAGAGTCTTGTTTGGTCTGTTTTCTTTGATCCTGTCCCGATATCTTTTTCGTCTTTCTTCTTTTGTCGCTTATTATTATTGTTATTTACTCCTTTCTCAACAACGGCCGTTCTCAACATTGCTTTAGTCTGGGTGGTCTCCACCTTCCTCCAACCTCCGACCTCCAAGTCCTCCAGTCCCTTTAATAATCCTTTAGTTACTGTACCGAATGCACCAATCACGATTGGTATAATCGTCACCTTCATGTTCCTTAGTTTTTTAAATTCCCTAGCAAGGTTCAGGTACTTATCCTTCGTTTCACATTCTTTCAGTTTTATTCTGTGGTCAGCCGGAACAGCAAAGTCCACAATTCGGCAAGTTCTCTTTTTTTTCTTTTTTTTTTTTTCTTTTTTTTTTTGTTGATTATTATTAGGTCTGGTCTTTTGGCCGAGATTTGGTGATCCATCTGTAAGTCAAAGTCCTATAGGAGTTTATGTGTGTCTACACATTCGAGCGTTTTTCACACCAGCTTTAGCTTATTAATATTATTATTATTATTCAGTCAAAGGACTAGAAAATTGAAATCTCCAAAATGTGGCAGCTTAAAACTCAAACAATTTTTTCAGTAATAGAATCTCTCGGTATCATTTGGAATGATGTTGATAAATATTTAGGGAGAATATCAGGAAATTCAAGCAATCGCGAAATATAGAAACTTATTTTTATAGATACCAGTCTTATTCTTCGTAAGGTACTGGCAATGTAATTTTGATTTTGTCTCTGCAGATTGAATGTGTGTATGCTGAAGGAAATTAATGGAATCAAATTTTAACAATAAAAATAATGTATGACTCTTATACTGTATCCGACGGCGAAACTCTATTTCTAGAGATCTGGGGAGTGAGGAGTATCGCTTTTTGCCATTACTCCCAGAACCACTCTGACCCAGACTAGTAGTACCGGTCAAATAGATCTATTTGCAAATCATTCCTACTCCAAGGAATGGTGTACAAAATTAAATTTTATGCAAAAACTGCACAAAAATGTAAATACAAATGTATAACTGTAGATGGGTTAATATATCCTTAAAATCAACAGATAAAACAATAAAAAAAATAATAAATTATTTGTAAATATAGTAAGGCGACTGTAGTCGAAGGCTACCCGAAGGTTTCCTTTCCAATAGCTACTACACCGGGGTGTAGGGAATGGTGCTACTCCATTTCCTGGATTGCTCCACTTTACCCTTAAAACGTACCTTATAATACTGAGTGTTAAGCAAGGAGATATTAAGTACAATTTTTTGAGTCTTTGGTATGACTCGACCTGAGATTGAATACTGGTCTCCCAGGCCATTGTCGAACACTCTACTACTAAGCCAATGGGGCGGTCGATGCATAATAATAATTTAAAAAAAACAAAGAAGAGAAAAATGACAAAGGAAAATAAAGCAATAAAGTAGAAAAAGAAAGAAAGAAAAAGATAGTGTGACAAATTTCGACCCCAGAATTAGGTGAAATCTAAAAGTTCACCGACCCTTCTGACGTAAAGTCTCACTCTGTTTTCTCTCTCTCTCTCTCTCTCTCTCTCTCTATCTATCTATCTATCTATCTATCTCTAGCTGACTCACTCTGCCTCACATACTCTCTCTATATATCTCTCTCTGTACCTCGAGCGGGTATACTGCAGATAGATCTTGAAGCCAGGGGAACGTGGGATACCGGTTTTCTTTTTGAAACTTTTAAGGACTAATACATGATTGGTGACCTATCTGTTGCTAGGCGAGCAAAGATCAGGAAAGAAGAAAACAGATTGGTAGAGAGTCCCGGATGATAAAACGGCGCGAAAGTGGAACCAAGTTATAATTTTCAGTTGGCCAAAAGTCGTCTTCAGAGAAAGATGTGCCTGTTATTTGGCGAATAATGTAAGCTAACATCCCAAACCAACTCATGTGAGGAGCTTAGAAAACAGTCAGAAAGATATAAGAAATTTTGACCCTTTTGTTTCTTAACTGACTGGGAAAACAGAATCTGAATGGAACAAACTTATCGAAAGAAGTTTGAATCAGAAGTGTTATTCGTCTTACATTCAACAATCCTCGAAGAGAAATCCTAAAAGAAAGACTAACAAGAAGTCATGAAGAAAGTATAAAAGAAAGGAGGAGATAAAGAAGAAGAAAAAAAGAGCCTAATTCATCAAAAAAACTTTGCGGTTCAAAGAAAAAATAATAATAAAAGGGAAGAGGGAGAGAGAGAGAATATATATATATATATATATATATATATATATATATATATATATATATATATATATATATATATATATATATATATAATTCTAAAGTCAGATAAGTAAAAACTTTATGATTTTGTGAACAGACCATATTTGTTAATTTCATTATATCCCACCCCTACGTAGATTACAAAAACACCTACACACACAAAGAAAAGATGAAAGACATTGAAAGTTTTAATTTTTTTTAACATACAAAAATAGAAGTTTCCCCATTTGAATGGTTCATATTTTGATCCAATATTTTTCAATTTGGTCGGAGCGAAACATCTCACTGTAAATCGATTTCATTGTATTTTTTTTCTTTTTGCATTTGGTTTCTTTATTTTATTTTTTATCAGTATTATAATAAAAGGGAATTTGAATCCACCCTTGAGCATTTGACTTCATTCTTAGTTGGGTTTTTTTTATTTCTCGTGTGTTGGATTCTACATTGTCCGAAATTTGAATGACAACTCGGGTATAAAAATATAAATTAAATTATAATTAGACGTCGTTCTCTTTGCTTTTTAGCGAGAGTATTCAGACGCCCGTAATAATAGATAGATAGATAGATAGATAGATAGATAGATAGATAGGAAAAAAAATTTTAAAAGAAAGAAAAAAACGCAAGTAGAAATAGAAAGAAAAAAAATGTGGAAAAGAAACGAACAAACAAACAAGATTACAAATAAAAATAGAAAAGAAAGGAAAAATAAAAACGCAAAATAGAGAGATTTACAGTCTCCCACTTCTTTTACTAGAAAAAAATCTTCAAAAATATAAACTTCTTTACATATTCCCTCTTCCGTTGGAGACGTTTCACTCTCAAGAAAAAAAAAAAGACCGTATAGAAAAACATTTTTTTCTTTTTCTTTTTACATGAAATTACTGCCAATGAGGCTCATTAACATAACATCTGGCGAGGTACTCCAAAATTTCTTGTCTTCGTTATCGCTTCAGCTCACCGATAGATATTTGACACGTGTAACTAAAAACGACTTCGTATGTCAATAGGACCCGATTCTTTACAGGACACTTCATTGTGTTAAAAATTAATCATCATATTAATTCATGAAAGACGCGCAAACACTTGGTTTCGTTTAGGCGAGGGAATTGTAGATTTAAACCACAATAAAAGACGAAACTGTTGGCAAAATGCCGATCCAAAAACGAGTCACAGAAAACAAAGCCGGAATCAACAAATTTAATTACTTTGTTTCAATACAGAAAATGTGATTATTATTGGTATTGATAAAGGATACTTTAGTGTCGGGCGAAAGTTTAAGTTAGGAGAATAATAAAAAAAAAACGATTTTATTGCACCTGTCTTCAAGGTTCGAAGACCGACAGTTCGAACTAAACTAACGAAGCGTACGAAATGCGTTAATTATCATCTTCATTATCAAGGTAAACACAAATATTGATTAATAGACTGCCTCTATTATAAAAAATACATATCGCGAGCTAGATCCGACCTACTATAAGATTTTGTTTATTTCCGCATATACTCACGTATAGTGTGAATTTTTTAGATCTTTTGCTGCTGGAAATTGTAATCCTGCCACTTGACCGAGGCCTAGCCTTGGTCAACAATTTACACACACAAAATTTGTATATCGAGTATGATGCAACCCCTTATTATCATGTGTAATATCACATGATTCGTGATATTTATACGATATTTATTTGCTGTAATTATTCTCATTCCATTTGTAACTGGTAACTGAAATCAAAGTGACAGCAAGATTTTTCAGTTCTCCGAAATGCTTCACGATATCCTCGCCGATTTTTACAGTACGATTGCAAACTTTCCACGAATCTTCAGTTCCTCAAATCCCTTTTCCAGTTTTTATGGGATTAATCCGAGGTTCTCAGCTGTGATAAATATCACAGTCAAATTCATGTTGCCCAGTCGTTTTTTTCTGTTCTCCAGAAAGGTTTTAGTATTAATCTTGTATTGTGCTTTCCTTTAACACTGTTACGTTGTGTATTGAACATTAACAGATTAATGAAGTCATAGTTGAGTGATGAGAAAAGCCAAACAAAAGGACAATCTTTATAACAAGGCTTCTCTGCCGAGTTCGTTCTTCAACTAAAAGTAATATAATGGCCGAGGGATTTTTTTAGGGGGGGGTAGTTAGGCTGAGAACCTTTCGGCTTAGTGCATGGGTTACTTAGGTGCAACATTAGCACAGGTGTTCACGCGCAGAGCGGACGTGTCACTCAGAGATGTCAAAATAGTCCGAGATGGGAAACGCGAATGACGTCACGCACCAGAAGCGCGCGGAGGATTTGGGGAGATTTTGAAAAAGTCAGTTAGAGAGTTGAGACTAGACACCGGACGAGAAGGGTTGACTTTCGCTTGCTCACGGAGTCCTTGGGCAGGTGTCACACGAGATGGGGGGGGGGGGCAGATGAAAAAGTCAGCATAGAAAGATTGTGCCTCTCTCTCCTTACGTCGAAGAACCTTTAAACTCAAAGGTAATAAAAAGTTTCGTACCTGAACAAAGAAGTCGTAAGTGTTTTTCATGTTTCGAGATTGTATGTTCTATGTTATATATATATATATGAACATTATATGTCCATTTCGCGTATCCGTATCGGGCTATGGTACATAAATTCACTTTTTTAGATCGATCTCTGAGATTTGTTTTTTATATCATTAAATACCAAATTTCTTATGATTATTTCTGATGACACCTGCCAATCACCCAGTTCTCTCTGCATTTTTACTTCAAGTTTCTTAAAATGGACAGATTTGTATTTTTAGTCACTATCTATCCAAACCATAACGACATCACGCTGTTATAATCAATTTCAGATTTCAAATTGCTTATCTTTTGCTTTATTTTCATAATTAATCCCTGGGAAATTATTCTCTTGGATCACCAATGTAAACAATAATCTACTGCCCATGAATGTGCTTACCTAACACCTTCATACCCCTCCAGGATGTGAAACAATGTCAATTTTAAGCGGAGAACAGCTGGTTGGAATTCAGTTTTCCCTCTAGTCTGATTGTCTTGCCAAGATTAAAGAACCTAGTCTGACCTACTATTCTGCAATCGCTGGGAGGAGAATTGACAAATTCATGCCTTTCCTAAGAGCATTAGCGCGAAGTGAAACGCCATCAGCATCCTCCGGGATTTGAACTCGGGTCACAGATTCCATTTCCTTCGACGATAACTCCTACACTAAGCACGCCTCCAGTAAAACCTCCTGTCGGTATAAACTCACTCAAAATGAACTCTCAACTTGCTGGTAAAATCCATGGTTCTCTGTTAAGTAATATCGATTCTCTACTGAAACAACAATGTCCACTAGCTGATAGTTCATTTTCTTGTTGTTAATTAGGAAAAGGTCTTTTCTTCTGGCTGGACTATTAATCCAGAACCACAGTGAATTTTATATTTCTTACACAAGTACATTTATTATTGGTCTGTTTATTGAAAATTCAGTTGTTTTCACAGTTCTTAGTGGATCAACCACTCCTCAGTTATACTCTGTCTTGCACTCTTTCTAAGCCAGATCGTTGCATTTGTATATTATGTGGTTGAATAACTCATCTCTTTCTCCACATAGCCTACGATTGCTATTATTATTATTGTTATTTCACTCTGGGAGTTTTTAACACAAACGTTAGCTGATAGTTTTCACTCCAGTTTGAACGACAGCAAATCTTAAGTCTCCCGGACTCTTCTCAGTATTCTGGCCAATCTCAATAATGCTGTAGTTTGGATGGTCTCCACTCGTCTCCCAACTTACAAGTCCTCCAGTCCCTTTAATAATCATTTAGTTACTGTTCCAAACGCACCAATTACAATTGGTATAATTGTCACCTTCATGTTCCGTAGATTTTTCAATTCCCTAGCAAGGTCGAGGTACTTATCCTTCTTTTCACATTCTTTCAGTTTTATTCTGTGGTCAGCCAGGACTGCAAAGTCGACAATTTTTCAAATTATTATTATTATTATTATTATTATTATTATTTACTCCTTTAGAGTTTTTCACACCAGTATTAGCTGATGGCTTTTCACTGGAGTTTGAGTGACAGCAAATCTCCTCAAGTCTTCAGGACTCTTCTCAGTATTCTGGCCATTCTCAGTAATGCTGTCATTTGGATAGTCTCTACCCGTCCGCCAATTTCCAAGTCCTCCAGGCCTTTTAATAATCCTTTAGCTATTGTGCCAAAAGCACCTATCACAATTGGTACAATCGTCAATTTCATGTTCCACAGCTTTTTCAATTCTCTAGCAAGGTCGGAGTACTTATCCTTCTTTTCACATTCTTTCAGTTTTATTCTGTGATCAGCCGGGACAACAAAATCGACAATTTTGAAAATTCTCTTTCTTTAAAATTATTATTAGGTCTGGTCTTCTGGGCGAGATTAGGTGATCCGTTTGTATGTCAAAGTCCCATGGGAGTTTATGTGTGTCATTTTCTAGGACAGGTGCCGGGTTGTGCATATACCATTTGTTAGTATGGTCAAATTTCAATTTCTTGCACATTTCCCAATGGATCACCTTTCCGATCCAGTCGTGTGTCGTCTTATACTCCCTGTGCTAATTTGCTGCATTCGCTTATTATGTGATTGATCGTTTCGTCTCTGTCACCGCATAGTCTACATTTACTGTTTGGTTGAGTCTAGTCTATTCTATCTTTGATATGATTGGTTCTTATGGCGTTGTCCTGTGCTGCTATCAAGAGAGATTCCGTTTCTCTTGTAAGGTTACCTTTTCTTAGCTAGGTCCACGTTTTCTCGTGTAAAATGTTGTTTATTAGTCGTTTAAAGCGGCCATAGAGCTGGGGGGGGTTCCCATTTTTGTTTCCTAGTTATTGTCCTTCTATCGTCTATCGTGTTGTCGTTATCTTTTCTGATGGCTGTAATCAGTCCTCATTCGTGTTTTTCTATGTAGTCTTCGAGCCGTTGTATCGAAGCGTCAACGCTGTCTTCGATGCTGGCAAGCCCTCTTCCTCCCTCCTTTCTAGTCACATATAGTCTGTCAACGTTATCTCTGGGATGTAATGCCTTATGCATGGTCATTAGTTTTCTTGCTCTTTGATCCATTTGTTTAAGTTCACCTCTAGTCCACTTGAGAAATGGTCCCAGATATCTAACGAGAGGCACAGCCCAAGTATTTATTCCTTTGATGAGTTTTCTGCGGAAGAGTTTTATCTCAAGTAGCTTTCTAGTTCTCCTGAGATATTCTTTTTGAATTTTGTCTTTCATTTGTACATTTTTTAAAAATTACGATTATCTTCTTTTGATTTCAATTTAATATGATTAATCGATATCTAGTTAGAAGGTAGTGAATATATACATTGTTTACATATGAGTCTCTGTTCCAAGGGTCCTGACTACGATTGGTATCACTGTCACTATCCTATTCTGCAGCTTTTTCAACTCTCTGGTAAAATTCAGTTAATTGTCTAGCTTTTCGTCTTCTTTCACTTTTACTTTATGGTCTTCCGGCACAGCAAAATTAACTAGATGACAAGTTCTTTTCTTCTTGTAAGTCAACACTTGGTCTGGTCATGTGACCGGGATTTTCTATCTCAAAGTCCAAACATATTTTATGTTTCATTCTCAAGGACAAGTTCGAGTTTGTGCTCAAACCATTCTTTGTATGGTGAAATTCCCAGTGGATCACCTTCCCCGCTTAGTAGTGTTCGTTCTTGTATTTCTTTGCAGTAGTTTACTACGTTCACTAATGAAATTTACTGTTTTTCCTCCATCACCGCAGGCCTGTAATAGCTGTACAAACTATTATTCCGTGGATTATCAAATTTTACTCTGATATAATTAGTTCTTATGGCCTTATTTTGTTCTATCATAATTATAGATTTAGTTTCTCTCTTGAAGTTTCCCCTTCGTAATCATGTCTTTATCTTCTCATATTCAATGCCCTTAGTTTGTCGCTTAAAAGTAGAAACCAAGTTGTCTTTCTTCCCATTTTTGTTTTCAAGATTTTTCATTTTGATTTCTGTTGTCCTGTAATAATTTCTATTATTGGCTACCGTAATCCTATTTACCAAACCCTCCGCTCGGGCAGGATATGACACAAGGTCAATTTTTAAGCGGAGTTTAACAGGTTTGAATTCAGAGTTTTCCTTCTCCTAGACTAGTTGCCTAACCAAGGCTGTTCTACTATTTTACCCATAGCTGGAGGGAGAATAATTGGATTCATACCTTTCCCAAGGGTATTAGTGCTATGTGAAATGCAATCAGTCTCGTCCAGGATTTGAACTCGTGTCGCCGTATCCATTTCCTACGACGATAACCATTACACCACGGGTACCTCCGCCTGCCGTAATAAACCTCTCTTTGTTCTTGTCTATGTATTCTTCAAGCTTTTGTACTTCTCCTTCCATGCATTCTTTAATTCTCGCAAATCATCTTCCTCCTTTTCTTGTCATATACAGTGTATCAATGCTATTCATCTCTTTGTTGTAAGGCCACTATTTTGTCATCATTTTCCTTGTACTGTTGTCCATATTTCTCATTTCCTCCATTGTTCAATTTAAGAATGGTCCAGCGTATTTTACTAATATTTATTCCTTTGATCAAATTTCTTCAGCCGGGTTTGGTATCAAATTTTCTTGTTCTAAAATACTCCCTTCTTACTTTCTTTTATCTCCATTTGCCTGATTGTGTCCGCTTCTAATATTCCCGGATATTTCCAGTTTCAATTTCTCCGAGAAGTCTAATTTTTTCCTTATTGCTAGGTTCTAATTCTTCAGTTATTTCTCCCTTTTTCCCCTTTTTTTTATCATAAAACGGTGCATTTTAATTCCATATGGCATTCCTATATTTTGGATGAAGATTCAAATAGTTTTCATCAGGGATTCTAATTCTTTTTCATTCGTGGCAAAAATCTTTGTATAATTCTTGTACATGAGATGTATTGTGACTTTACAAATTTGTAGCCTCTTTTGTATTTCTAAACTCGGTCTGAATATTTCAAGATATTATTTTCCGTTAGTTGTATTTTTTAACTATTTTCACTTGTAATTGTCAGAATCATTAATACTGATTTCCAAGGCAAGCAGAGTCTCTCACTTTGCCAAACTGGCGCAACACAATTGTCTCAACATCTGTTTTGCCTCATGACCATGAAGCAACTTTTAGTAAATAGAAAGATAAGGTTCAATTAAACAAAATAAATGCAAGCGTTTTAATTGCAAATTTTAAGAAGTGTCTCTTACTCCTTCTCGTATGTATTTACCCAACCCTCTGTAGGATTAGATTGAAGATCAGTTATTAAGCGGAATAAAGTTGGTTTGAATTCAGTTTTCTTTTTCTAAGATTGGTTGCCAAACCAAAACTAAAGAATCACGTCTACTCTGCCTTTTACCCATAACAGACAGATTTATAACAGATTGTTTCTCAAGTGAAATACAATCAGCTTTGATCAGGATTTGAATTCGTGTCACCGGTTCTATTTCGTACAACGATAACTGTTACACTAAGCACGCCTCCAGGCATGAGATAAAATATTTGCACTCAGTAGAATATCTCTTAGCCACGGAGTTAAATGACTTAGCAATTTTTTAAAAGCATTTTATTTAAAGAATTATTATGGGCTTCGTTCATTCACAAGAATTCCTCGATTCTGATGCCAATTATGCTGAAAGATTTTGGCTTTCATTTGATTCTTAAGCAGAGGAATAGAATGATTGAACCGAAGAAAAAAGAACATTCAATGCAGCGTCCTTATTTAATTAATGAAATTATTTGAAATTTTACAAAAAGATAGCCGAAAGGAATTCTTCAAGGTTTGTGTAGCGACAGACTTAATTCATTCAAATCATGGCCTTTACCTCGATTCGACCATGACCTTTGCCTCGATTAGAACATTACCTTAACCTCTGATTTCCATTTCCTCCAGTTTCTTTTCCAGGTTCTTTGGGATCATTCCAAGTGATCTAACAATTATTGGTAATACCATCACCTCCATACTCCACTCTTTTTTCAGCTCTCTGGCAAGGTCCAAGTATTTCTCTCTCTTTTCGCTTTCTTTCATTTTCTGTGTTCCGCTGGAACGGCAAAATCCGCTAAATGAAAAAATTTTTTCTTGTTAACTAACAATATGGAGGTGCCCGTGGTGTAATGGTTATCGTCGTAGGAAATGGACACGGTGACACGAGTTCAAATCCTGGATGAGACTGATTGCATTTTACATAGCACTAATACCCTTGGGAAAGGTATGAATCCAATTATTCTCCCTCCAGCAATGGGTAAATAGTAGGACAGACTAGGTTCTTTCCTTAGTAAGGCAATTAGTCTAGGAGGAGGAAAACTCTGAATTCAAACCTGTTAAACTTTGAGTCATATCGAGCGGAGGGTTTGGTAAATATGGTTAACTAACAATATGTCTGGCCTTCTGGGCGGGATTGAGGGACCCGTTTATTTTTCAAAATTCTAGATTATCTCAAGCATTTTAATTTCTCAGATTCTGTTTTGTGAATATACCATTTGTATTCATGAGGAAATATCAGTCTTTTGCATTTATCTTACTCCTAAAGAGTGTTTCACAAAAGTTTTAACTATTAATTTTCACTGATATCTAAGTCACAGAATGTATCTTTAGATCTCCAGAACTCTTTCATGTATTCTAACCTATTTCAACGGTGCCGTGGGTTAAATGGTCTTGATTGTTCACCTAATTTCTAATTTCCTAGTTTTTTTTTTCCATTTCCAAAAGGGACAGTTACGAGTGTACCAACTAGTATTGGCATCACCGTCATCTTCATGTTCCACAGCTTTTTTCAGATTACAAGCTAATTCCATGTATTTATTCAGATTTTCGTTTTCTTTTATTTTCCCTCACTGAAACTTCATAAACGACCAGATGACAAGTTTTTTCTTCATCTTGATAAACACTATATCTGATCTCCTGAATGTAATTGGGTGATCTTAGTAATCCCGACGATTTTATGCGTCTCATTTTCTAGGACCGCTGGTCAGAATGAACAAATTTTAATCTTCTTGCACAATTCTCAATGAATCGTTTTCCCCACTCAGTCGTGCCTACTTTTGAATTTCTTTTGTTTCAGTTTTCTACATTCGCTTATTATGCAATGTTTAATCTCTGTCACGATATTATTATTATTATTTTCTTTGGAGAGTTTTTCACATCAGCGTAAGCTAATGGTTTTTCATTGGGGTTTGAGTGAGAGCAAGCCTCTTCAAGTCTCCAGGACTCTTCTCAATATTCTGGCCGATCTCAACAATGCTCTAGTTTGGATAGTTTCCACTCATCCTCTTATTTCCAAATCCCCCAGTCTTTATATTAATCCTTTGGTGACTGTGCCAATATCACCAGTTTTAAATAGTTTCACTGTCACTTTCCTGTTTCAATGTTTCTTCAGTTGTCTAGCAAGGTCTATGTACTTATCTCTCTTTTCACTTTCTTTCAATTTTACACTATGGTTAACTATTGTCTATTTTTTATTGACTATCATTAGGTCTGGTTGTCTGGCCGAGATTAGATGATCTGTTTTTATCCCAAAATCAAAATTTTGTGCATTTCATTTTTAGGACAGATTCTGTGTTGTGCATATACTATTTGATCTTATGGTCAATTTAAACTTGTGTCTTTTTGCGATATAAGCGATAACTGCATTCGCTTATTATGTGATTGATGGTTTCATCTCTAACATCACATAAATCTTCATCAGCTATTTTGTTGCGACTTAGTTTGATATAAAGTGAAGAATTTTAGTTATTATATTCAGTCTGTATATTTATGCTTTTTTGTTTCCTCAGTTGATTGTTAGTTTTTCTGTCACATTATTTGTACTCCCCAAAGGAGATGAGCCGTTCCTTTAGGTGCATGGAATACCAGTTATTTTGCTAATATACTTATCTATCTTTGGATCATATGAAGGGATTCGACTTATTCTGGCTCTATGAGATTTTCAGGTAAAATATCTATCATTATTTTACTCTTTGAGAGTTTTCCACATCAGCTAACGCTGATGGTTCTTCACTGAAGTTTGAGTGTCAGCAAGTCTCCTCGAGTCTTCAGAACTCTTCTCAGTATTCTGGCCAATCTCAGTAATGCAGTAGTTTGGATGGTCTCCATTCGTCCTCTTATTTCCAAGTCCTCCAGTTCTTCTAATAATCCTTCGGTGACTGTACCAAGTGCCCCAATTGCAATTAGTATCACCGTCACTTTTATGTTCCACATTTCTTCAATTCCCAAGCAAGATCATGGTATTTTTCCATCTTTTCGTTTTCTTTCACTTTTACTCTTTTTACTCATTTTCTTTCATCTTTTACTTTTTCTTTCACTTTTACTTGCAAAATCAACAATTCTTCAAGTTCTCTTTTTTGATGCTGGCTATTACAAGGTCTTGTCGTCTGGCCGATATTAGATGATCTGTTTGTATGTCAAAATCCTAGAGGGGTTTGCGTGTCTCATTCTCTAGGAAAGATTCTGGGTTGTGCATATACCATTTGGTCGTATGGTTAGATTTTAATTTCTTACACAATTCCCAGTGGATCACCTTGCCCACCCAGACGTGTCTAGTCTTATACTCTATCGGTGCTAATTTGCTGCATTCGCTTATCATGTGATTGATGGTTTCGTCTCTATCACCACATAATCAACATTTACTGTTTTGTTGCGTCTTCTCTGTTCTTGATTTGATGATTGGTTCTTATGGCATTGTTTCGTGCTACCAGGAAAGATTCAGTTTTTCTCTAAAGGTTCCCCTTTCTTACCCACGTCCACATTTTCTCATATAAGATGCCGCTTATTAGTCGCTTATAACGTCCATAGAGTTGTTTTTCTTCTATTTTTGTTTTCTGGTTATTTCCGTTCTGTTGTTCCTCGTGTTGTCAGTATTGTTTTTGGTGGCTGTAATCAGTATTTCTCCGCGCTTTTTTCTTCAAGTCGTTGTATTGATGCGTTAACACTGTCTTGAATGCTGACAAGACTTTTACATCCTTTTTTTCTTGACACATATTATCTGTCAACGTCATCCCAGTGATGTAATGCCTTATGCATAATCATTAGTTTTCTTCTTCTCAGGACTATTCTTATTCTCTGGTCCACTCCAAGAATGGTCGCGAGTATCTTATGAGGGAGACGGCCGAGGTATTTATTCCTTTGATGATATTTCTGCTCTATAGTTTTGTCTCGTGTAGCTTTCTGGTTCTTCTGAGACACAATTTTTTAATTTATTCTTTCATCTCCAGTTGTTTGATGGTGTCAGCTTCCAATATCCCCAAGTATTTGTAGGTTTCTTTTTGTCCGAGCGTTCTAATTTTGTCTTGATTTGGTGGTTCTATTCCGTCCGCCAGGTGTCGTTTGCTGCTTTTCTTTACTATCATGGCGTATTTATTATTTTCTCATTAGAGTTTTTCACATCAGCGTTATCTGATGGTCTTTCACTGGATTTTGAGTGACAGCAAGTCTCCTCAAGTCTCCAGGACTCGTCTTAGGATTCTAGCCGTTCTTAGCAATGCTGTCGTTTGGATAGTCTCTACCCGTCCGCCAATTTTCAAGTCTTCATTATTATTATTATTATTAAATCTTTGAGAGTTTTTCACATCAGCGTAAGCTAATGGTATTTCACTGGAGTTTGAGTGACAGCAAGTCTCCTCAAGTCTCCAGGACTCTTCTCAGTATTCTGACCATTCTCAATAGTGCTGTAGTTTGGATGGTCTCCACTCGTCCGCCAATGTTTTGCTTTCTTATGACTGATTCAAATCGGAGATTCTGTCACTTAATAATCAGTATTATATTTAATAATCTTCAGTATTCTGAAAAGATTCTGTTTTCTTGATTTTCTGGTCATTTTAGGGTTTTGTTTTGTTTTGTTTTGTTTTTATTCAAGAATTTCACTTTCTGTCAAATTTAAATTTTGTTCTATTGAAACATCACCTTCAGACTAATACCCTTGTGGATAGGTATGAACCCCATTATTTCATACTATTTAACTAATTGGGTTAAATAGTATTTCTGCTGTTCTTCTAGAAGAATGGTTTTGGCATTAAATAACCCACAAAGGTTAACATGCTAATAAATAGAGGAACCTTTTTTAGTTATTTATTTCAACTGTATGTGATCCATTTTGTTCACCAACATATACAGATGTTGTGTTACATGAAATTGCCTGCTCAAACAAAAAAAAAAAAATTAATGGTATCCGAGAAAAAAATTGCTTAATCGCAGTATTTCCACTCGTTTTTATGGCATTCGTTCAAGTTTGTTCGTTAATCATCAATGTTATTCTTAAGAATTCTTCATTACAAATATCGACAATTTTATTGGAGGCTTCATCAATCTGATTCAAAATGAAGACGTTCTTTTTTTTTTTTGTTATGAAGTAGACTTTTATACTTGAGAAAAAAATTGTACTAAATGGAGAAGAGATTGGATGAATTGGTAAAATGCATTAACGTTTCCTTCAAATGATTCTATTTTTGCTATTGAGTGTTCTTTCTTCTTCTTCTTCTTCGTCTTTTTCTTCTTGCAAATCACCCTTTAAATAGGCTCAGTTCTAATCGATAGATTGTAATTTGTTGAATTTCTCTTATTGATGTTTTTTTGATCATTATTGATCACAGCCTTTAGAGCTTCATTATTGATTAATGATATTGAACAACTTTTATTCCTGGGTTTCTAAACTGCAATATCCACTTGCCAATTTTTAAAACCAAACCTTTACTCCTTGACTGAAAAGAAATTCCTTCTAAATAAAGAAATTCTATTTCTTACCGTTTCAACTCCTTCAAGTTCCAGATAAAAAGGAAAATCAGAGAAGCTTCTTTTTCTACAATTCGCAAAGAAGAAATATTTAGTAAACACTAATGAAATTAAACGAATCTTTAATGAATAACTCATAAATACTGCATATTTAAAGATTAATTGATTTAAACATTATGCCGACTCGTCTTGGGACATTTTAAGTTTGGAGGTTAGAGAATCGCGTTCATAGTACATTTCTATTTATGCTTCTTAAGAGTCGTTTTTTTTTTTTTGTATTCAGTCCTATGAAATACGAATAATTTTCAACAGATTTATTTACCCCACAGATTGAATCCTAACAGAAACTTCAACTCCGGGTCAGAGTGCATCTGAAAGCAATGGCAATGAGGAGGTACTCTACACTTCTCAGATCTCTAGAACTGAAACCTCACCATCAGATGCAATTTAGTTTCTTACGCAGGAAATCTCTTTTGGGGTATAATTAAAAATGGTGTTTGAAATATCTTTATGAATGAGGTGATGAATATATTTAATGGTAAAAAAATAATTAAGCAGGAAAAATAATTACTTCCTTCATTAAAGATGAACCAGAATCAGAACCATGCTGTTGAGACAATATTATTGATTATGAATAAGAATACTGAGGAAAGTGCTGAAGCTTTGGTTCATTATAAAATAGATTGCGTATAAATAAGAAAAATATTCTCTGTGTGTATTTCAACAGAATTGCCCAAACAAAAATCTTCCTACAATGTGCCGTTGTTTGTGTTGAACAACGGAATCCTATAAGCATATGTCGGATTATAAGGAGACGCTAGTAAGGTAACGGTTATCGTCATAGGAAATATTTTTACAAAATTTATGACATGATTAATCGCATATGAATTAATAAATCGTGGAAAATTTTACTCTCTTCCTTAAGAATGATAAAGATGAACATGAACACATATTTCCTATTATTATCGATAATTTGCAGATATGATTGCAAAAATGCATTATTTTTTTAAGTTGAATATTATTTCACTTGTGTTTGAAAGTAATTCTTGTTCCATCGATGCCGTATTACGCAAACACATAAAAATATACAAATATTTGATTATTACGAAATAAATAGGAAAAAAATATCCCCTTATTTTGTTTTTTGTTTTGTTTTTTTTGTTTTTTGGTTAGTTGTTTGGGTTTATGGTATATCAACCTTTGTAGGTAATTTAATGCCAAATTCTGTTTTTACATATATTAAACATAAGATTTCTAAACGAATGCTTTGCAGATAACATTTTAAACAAGCAAGAGCTCATTTGTTTGCACAAGATTAAATTGTTTCAAGTATTGCAATCTAACCCAAACAATTTAATTTGACATCGGTAATTTGTTTGCAGACAGTTAGATGGTTTTTGTTCGTAGGTTTGCTTGGTTTTATAATGAATATATATGATTTTATAATGAATATATATGATTTTGCTAATAAAATTTTAAAATAAGTCTGAGCTCATTTTTCTTCACAGATGATTTCAAGTATTTTCATCAAATACGAATCATTCAATTTACTTTTAATCATTTGTTTGCACACAGTTAAATGGTTTTGTGTATTGCTATGTAACAGTAACAAATTAACATCAGTCATTTATTTGCATATATGTAAATAGATGTGCATTATATGTAAGAGATTAACATAAAAAAAAAGAATGAGCTTATCTGTTTGCGCACAGTTAAATAGTTTCAGGTATTGCAGACGAAGTTTGGTAAAAATATTCAGGATTGTACTTATACAAAAATCATAGCAAAAATTTTAACAGAATTACACTAATATAAATCTTCCGACAATTTGCTGTTATTTGCGTTTCTCTCTCTCTCTCTCTCTCTCTCTCTCTCTCTCTCTCTCTCTCTCTCTCTCTTACTCTCTCTCCTTCTCTCTCTCTCTCTCTCTAATGCTCTTGAGAAAGGCATAAACCTTTCTCCTATCTCCCTTAGCCATTGGTAAACAATAGGGAAAAGTGAGTTCCTTAGACATCGTATGGTAACCAGTCTACGAGAAAAACTTTGAATTCAAACCAACTTATTTTTTTAACCTTGTGCCGGATCCTACTCGTAACGTAGATGTTGGGTAAATACTAGCAAATATCAGATCATTATGATATTTATGTTCTGTTTGTATGGAAATCCTTATGAATATTCACTTCCCAATTGTATAGCACTTACCTTTGGATAAAGATTAACATGTGAGGATCGCAAGTGATTAATAGTTAACTTGTTTTTGACTAAATGTTCCGTGAACTGGTATTTTTTAAGTTGTCCATTGCGAACAAATTCCTCTATCAGCATGTAATTATCTATACATTGGGCATGATGTACGTCCTCATGTAGATATTCCTATTCAGTATATCTGTGTCTTTCGTCAGCGTTCGCCAAGATATGGATGACTGGATTTACCAACACAAATAGAACGAAGGGACCACGTTTACGCGTGCGCAACTTGAGGTTCGAAGCAGCCTAGTATGAAATGTAGAGAGAGAGAAAGAGGAAAGAGAAGATATATTCTTGCCTACAACAAAGTAGCCAATCAAATATCTGAGTTATGACGTCATCGCCTCTTAATCTACGGCGAAGTTTGTTGCCGGGAAGTTGGACGAATCGCAGACGCTCAGCGTCCTTGTCACCGTGAGCGGAATACTAATGGCCGGGTTGATGAAGTACATGGATAACTCAGTTTGACAAGCATGGCGACCGAGATTTTGCCGACGTTACAATGAATACGCAAAAATATATGCTGAAGCAGGGATTATGTGAATGTCATCTCTTGGAAAAGAGGGTTATCCAAGAATCAAGAGATTCCGTCGAAGATTACACAGAAACGCTTACAGAGTGTGTGTGTGTGAGAGAGAGAGAGAGAGAGACAGAGAGAGACAGAGACAGAGACAGAGACAGAGACAGAGACAGAGACAGAGACAGAAAGATACACAGAGAGACAGATGCAAAGATGAGAGAATGAAAAGATGGAGAGATAGAAAGGCGATGTAGAAGAATATATTCTTAATTTTGCTTTTATTTTATCAATTTTTTTAATCTTTATTATTATTTGTATTATTTTTTTGAGGCAACATAAATCTGTCAGGGTTTAACACAATCATTCACAGTATCATGTCATTTTTATATCTTTCTTTCAGGAGGTTTTTTTTTTTTAAACTTTTATTTATATTTTTGAATTTGTGCTAAGTGAGTTCTAAATGTTTAAGTAATTTTTTGGATTTTTTGGGGGGTTTTTCTGTTTTGTTTTTGTTTTTTAATCATTCTTCTTTCATTATTGATAATGGAATGCATCGAGGGTTGTAAATGACAAGGAGTTGGGGTTTTTTTTAGAACTGAAATATTTTTAAGGATGAGTAAAATACGACAAAGCATTTTGCAGCTGTGAAACGTAAAAAATATACCTTCCAAAATTATTTGTCCTCTCTCTCTCTCTGTCTGTCCGTCTGTCTGTCTGTCTGTCTG
>CAUZXS010005354.1:10000-57500 GCA_963585895.1 Sepioteuthis lessoniana | reverse complement strand
TTTTTTCTACTAACCCATAGTCTCTATTTCGTTTTCCTTCTCTCTCTCTCTATCTATCTATCTTCGACTTCGAATGCATTTTCCCTCTTAGTTCAGACTCAAGTGATTTCTCTGTCGTTTAACTCCCTTTCTCTCAAACCAAAGCACTCTTTTTTTCTTCAAATTCAAAATCTCTCTCTCTCTCTCTCTCTCTCTCTCTCTCTCTCTCTCTCTCTCTCTCTCTCTCTCTCTCTCATTCGAATACATTCTTCCTTTTACTTCCGACTCAAGTAATCTCTTTTTCTTTTAATTCCGGGTCTCTCACCTTTAACCCAAGTACTTTCTTTCTTTCTTTTACCTCAAAGGCACTGTCTATCTATCTATCTATCACATTTTCTCTCTCTCTCTCTCTTTATCTATCTCTATCACTCTTTTTCTCTCTCTTCTAATTCTAATGCATTCCCCCTTTTTCTTCTGACAAATGATGCCCCTTTCTTTTAATTCTCTTTTCGTCTTTCTTGTATCTAAATGAGTCACTTTTTTGTGTTATATATATATATATATATATATATATATATATATATATAACAAAAAAGTGACTTATATATATATATATATATATATATATATATATATATATATATATGCGTGTGCGTGTGTGTTGGTAATGTAATGTAACGGAGAACGAATATATTTCATGATCAAGAATTCTTGTCACGTTTTTATTTTTCAAAATATATTTCATTTTCTTTTTCTACTTATTGACAACATTAAGGGGTACAAAAAGACACGTCACCAGGGATGAGATCAATCAGTGAGGGATGAGATCAATCACATCCGGAACGGGTCGTTAGTACAATTAAGAAAAGGTAAATGGTTTATGTTGCAATAATGAACACCCAAAAATTTGTGCAGAGAGGAAGAAAAACAACTGTTCGGATATATCAAGCAAAAAGCTGTCAAGATTCTATACTAGAATACATGGCCGTAGCTACGAAAGGAGAAAGGAGAAAGTGAACTTCTAATAGCGGCACAAAATAACGACAAAAGGACCAATTATGTTAAAGCAAAAATCGATCATATGCAACAAAATTGTAAGTATCGAGTATGCAGAAAAAAAGATGAAACGATTGATCATATAGTGAGTTAAAGCAGCAAAATAGCACAGAAGAGGTACAGAAAAGACATGACTGGGTGGGAAAGGTGATCCACTGGAAATTGGGCAAAAGATTTAAATTTGACCATAATATCAAACGGTATATATACAAACAAGAATCTGTACTAGAAAATGAGACTCATAAAATTCTCGGGGATTTTGAAAAACAGATAACCTCATCCTCACCAGAGGACCAAAAAATGAAAAGAAGAAAAAAGAGGACTTATGGTCGAGTGGATTTTGCAATTCTGCTGAACTTCTGTGAAAATAAAGGAAAACAAAAAGATTGATAAATACTTGGACCTTTCTAGAGAAATAAACAAGCTGTGGAACGTGAGGATGATGGTGATACCCATTGAAGGCTTGGAAAGAGGACTGGAAGAATTGGAAAGCAGATGAAGAATCGTGACCATCCAGACTATAGCACTGTTGATATCAGCCAGAATACTGAAAAGAGTCCTGGAGACCTGAGGAAACTTGCTGTAACTCAAAATCCAGTACAAGACCACCAGCTAATATGTAAAATAATAATAATAATAATAATAATAATTGGTGCTTTTGGCACGGTAACTAAAGGATTATTAAAGAGCCTGGAGGATTTGGGAGTTGGCGGCCGACTGGAGACCATCCAAATAACAGCATTATTGAAAATGGCCAGAATACTGAGAAGAGTACTGGAGACTTGAGGAGACTTGCTGTCACTCAAACTCCAGTACAAGACCACCAGCTAACGCTGGTGTAAAAAACGCACAATGTGTAAAACAACAACAACAACAACAACAACAACAACAACAACAACAACAACAACAACAATAATAATAATAATAATAATAATAATAATAATAATACAAGACAGGATTGAGTGCGAAAGAATTGAAATTCAACCCTATAGAACGAATAGTAATATGCACAGTCCTGAATCCGTCCTGGAGAATGCGACAAAGTTCTCTGGGATTTTGCGATACAAACAGATCGGTCAGACGACCAGACCGAGTGATAGGCAACCAAAATTAGAAAATCTACTCAATTGTGGGGTTTACCGTCGAGGCGAACCACAGAGTAAAATTGAAAAGAAAGCAAACAAAAGGTCTTGTTTGAGAACTGAAAAAACTATGAAACATGAAGATAATGGTTATACCAATTGTAATTCGTGCACTTGTTACAATCCCCAAGGATTATTAAAGGAACGAGAAGACTTTGGAACAAGAGGATAATTGGAGATCATCCAGCTTTATCAAGATTGGCCAGAATACTGAGAAGAGTTCTGGAGAAGTGAAGAGACATGCTGAATCTTCAATGAAAAATCCTCAGCTAACGCTAGTGTGAAAAACTCGAAAAGGATAATAATAATAATAATAATAATAATAATAATAATAATAATAATAATAATAACAACAATAATAATAATAATAATAATAATAATAATAATAACAATAATAATAATAATAATAATAATAATAATAATAATAAAAATAATAATAATATTTACGACAAAAAGGCAAATGATATGGTTCCGCAAAGCTGAATAATAATCTAATCAAAATGTACAAAATATCACATGAAGTTAATAAACTTTATCGAGAAAACTACAAAAACCTGGAGAGTGAAATTTACAACAGGAGTAAGAAGCTTAGCTGAAACAAAGATCCAAAGAGTTATTTTTCAAGGAGATGCACTATCACCGTTACTATTCATAATTGTCATGGTGCCATTTAACCACATACTCAGAAAATGCACAGACAGATACAAACTTAGTAGATCGCAGGAAAAGATCAATCACCTAATGTACATGGATGACATCAAACTAGTTGCAAAAAATGAAAAAGAACTGGAACCCTAATACACACAGAATATAGAGTCAAGACATAGGAATGGAATTTGCATAGAAAAATGTGTCCTGCCTTGTAATGAAAGTGGCAAACGAAATTTGGCTGGTGGAATGGAACTACCAAATCAAGACAAAATTACAATGCTCGGAGAAAAGGAAACTTTCAAATACTTGGGAATCTTGGAGGCTGACACCATCGAACAAGTGGAAATGAAAGGAAAAATTCCAAAAGAATATCTCAGAAGAACTACAAAGTTACTCGAGACAAAACTATCAAGCAGAACCTTATCAAAGGAATAAATACCTGGGCTGTAATCCTCGTTAGATATTCGGGATCCTTTCTCAAGTGGACCTGAGACGAACTTAAACAAAATGAACCAAAGAACAAGAAAACTAATGACAATGCATAAGGCATTACATCACAGAGACGACGTTGACAGACTATATGTATCAAGAAAGTGGAAGGAAGAAAACTTGCCAACGTTGAAGACAGTTGACGCATCGATACAACGACTCGAGAACTACATAGAAAAACACGAAGGACTGATTACAACCATCAGAAACGATTCTGACAAGATGGACAGCAGAATGACAATAACTAAGAAACAAAAATGGGAAGAAAAACAACTATAAGGATGATTTAAACGACTAATAAATATCTCACACGAAGAAACCTTGACGTGGCTAGAAAAGAAAATATAAGAGAGAAACTGAATCTCTCCTAATAGCAGTTACAAAACAACGCCGAGAATAGAAAAGACGCAACAAAATAGCAAATGTAGGCTTTGTGGTGATAGAGACGAAACCATCAATCACATAATAAGCGAACGCAGCAAATTAGCACAGAAAGAGTATAAGACGAGACACGCCTGGATGAGCAAGGTGATCCACTCGGATATGTGCTAGAAATTAAAATTTGACCATACGACCAAATGGTATATGCACAACCATCATCTGTCCTTGGAAATGACACACATAATCTCCCATGGGACTTTGACATACAGACGGATCACTTAATCTCGGCCAGAAGACCAGACCTTATAATAATTAACAAAAAAAAAACTTGCTGAATTGTTGACTTTGCTGTCCCAGCTGACCACAGAATATAACTGAAAGAAAGTGAAAAGAAGGATAAGTACTTGGACCTTGCTTGGGAATTGAAAAAAACGATAGAACATGAAGGTGACGATTATACCAATCGTGATTGGTGCTTTTGGTACAGTAACTAAAAGATTAATAAAGGGACTGGAGGACTTGTAAGTTGGCAGAGGAGTGGAGACCATCCAAACTACAGCATTGTTGGGAACGTCCAGAATACTGAGAAGAGTCCTGGAGACGTGAGGAGACTTACTGTCACTCAAAGTCCAGTGAAAAACTATCAGCTAAAGCCGATGTGAAAAACTCTCAAGGAGTGAAAATAATAATAATAATAAAGTTTGACTGTCGTCATCGAGTTGGCCATTTGTTAAGCCTACACAGTTAATTTGCTTATAGTGGTGATGACCCATGTAGAATTATCGACACTTTTGTGATTAGATGATAACAAACGAATTGTGCAGCAATAGTTTAATTGATAATAATTATTTAATATTTAATAATTAATTAATATTTATTAATAATTAATTAATATTTAATGATAATTAATTAACAGTTTTATAGATTCAGAGTTTGATTCTCTTGACTAAAACTATTTAATAAGATTGAGAGTATTATAGAATAGAACTGAATCCAGTAGAAGATAGTTATAATGATGCAACAACTAACTTGAGCTAAGTAGCTCAAGTTAGTTGTTGCATCATTATCATCATCATCATGTCGTGCCACAAGCACGGATATCCCTGACCCTCTCTCGTCACTTCTCCCTATCGTTCATCGCCTCTGGCAGGTCTTCAGGGCTACATCCCGTATCCCCACAAAGCTGCTGTATGTATGTTCGTGCTGGTCGTCCTGCTTTTGCTCGGCCATATGTGGGGGTCCATAGGAGTACATCACGTATGAGCTCGTCCTGCTTCTCCAACAGTGTCCTGCATGTCTGGTTCGTCTAACTTGGATAGTTTTCGTGATGGGAGGTAGGTGGCCGTATAGTTGGTGCCTTGTGGGGTGTTGCCGCCAGGACTTTTTCAAGATTACTCGCAACATTCTTGTGTAATTGCCGTCTAGCTTCTTCTCCAGCCGTTTTGTTAGCGTCCAAGTAGTGCATCCATACAGCAGTATCGACACAACAGCTGCCTGGAAAAAAACTGCGTTTCATATTATCGGTCAGGTCTGATTTCCATATGATCGATAGTTTATCGATAGCTGTCCATGTCTTCGTTAGCCGCGTGTCGATGTCTTTTTCGGTTGATGAGACATTGCTTCCTAGGTAGGTGAATTTGTCTACCAGTTTCAGAGAGGTTCTGTCTAGTGTAGAAATGTCGCCTGCTTGGTTAAAGCACATATATTCAGTTTTGTGTGCATTGACATGGAGGCCAATGCCAGCATAGTTAGAACGAGTTGTTGCATAAGTATGAGACAACTTGTGAAAATAGAACTCCATTAATTGATCAACTAATTTAGCTTGCAAACTATTACACCACGTCAGGTACCATCCTGCTGATGACACACTTATTTTTTCAAATTATTTAATAATAAACAATTTCGACATTGAAAAACGGGGTTCAACAAGGGTCTTTACCCTGACGTGTCGTCAAGGAGGAGGTAGGACAACTGTATACCTCCTAAAAAATCACTTACAAATATTTATTTGTACCAGCTTTCCCTACATCTATGTACACCAACCATCATTCACATACCCTGATAATGATTGATTGATTGATTTTAACAAAATGTCAACCCGTCTACTGTTATCTTACGATCTAACTATCTCTCTCTCTCTCTCTCTCTCTATATATATATATATATATATATATATATATATATATATATATATATATATAAAGATTTATATGTTCATCCGTACGTTCATAGTTACATCTTTTGTGTTGTTTGATAGAGGGTTTTTTTTGCACACGGTCCTATCAAATTCCATAATGGCATACAGTCCAATCAAATATGGATAATTTTTAAACGGATATATTTGACTCATAGACAGAATTCCAACAGGTACTACCAATCCAGCTCAGAATGAACTTGAGAGTAATGGCAATGAAGGAGTACTTCATACTCCCCAGATATCAAGAATTGGAGCCTTAAAATCACATGCAATTTAGTGTCATAAAATGGATATCATCTTTTTGGAGGACCTTAACCTTTTGCAGAGCAATACAATCAATGAATTCTAAGCCTGGCCAAAAGTGCCATACCCACATATCTTTTTTTCTGGTGGAGGGAGCCTTAGTCCTAAGTAGGGCGATACAGTCAGCGTAATATAAGCCTCGGCAACAGTGTCATACCCATGATGTTGGGTGGGGGGGCTTAATCCTATATAGGGTGATACTGTCAGCGTAATCTAAGCCCCGCCAGTAGGGTGTCATACCCAACGATATCTTTTTTCTGGTGGGGGAGGCCTTAATACTATTAAGTAGGGCGATACTGTCAGCGTAATTTAAGCCACGTCAACAGTGTCATACTTGGGGGTGGGGGCTTAATCCTATATAGTGTGATACAGTCAGCGTAATCTAAGCCCTGCCAATAGAGTGCCATACCCACGATATCTTCTGGGTGTAACTCTAATCCTATACAGGATGATAGAGTAAGCATATTCTAAGCTCTGCAAACAAAGTGTCATACCCACGATATCTTTTGGGTGGAACCTTAGTCCTATGAAGGGTGATGCAGTCAGCATACTCAAAGCCCCGCCGACAAAGAGTCATTCATCACAATATATTTTTGGGAGCCTTAGTCCAATGCAGGGTGATACAGTCAGCGTATTCGAAACCCTGCCAAGAAAGTGTCATATCAACGATATCTTTTGGGGAGTCTTAATCGGTGCAGAGCAATACAATCAGCGTATTTTAAACCCCGATATCTTTTTTTGGAAGGACCTTAGTCCTTGGCCCAGCGGTTAGGGTGTTCGCCAATGGCCCGGGAGACCTGGGTTCAATCCCAGGTCGAGTCATACCAAAGACTTTAAAAATGGAACTTGATACTACCTTGCTTAACACTCAGCATTATAAGGTATGGTTCAAGGGTAAAGTGGAGCAATCCTGGGAATGGAGTAGCGCCCTCCCCTACACCTTGGTGTAGTAGCTATCGAAAAGGGAGCCTTCGGGTCACCCTCGACTATGGTCGCTAACTTTACTTTACTAGTCCTATGCAGGGTGATAGAGTCAGCGTACACTAACCCCCGCTCCAACAGTGACATACAGATATCTTTTTAAGGCCCCTTATTCTACGCAGGGCGATACAGTCAGCGTATTCTAAACCATGTCAACTAAGTGTCATCTTTTGATGAGGGCTTTAATCCTCTGCAGGGTGATAATGGTCGGCGTATTCTAAGCTCTGCTAACAAAGTGTCATACCCATAATATCTTTGGGTGGGGCGAGGGGCTTAATCCTTTGTGAGGAGTATTCTAAACCCCGCCCAGAGTGTGTAATCTTTTGGAAGGAAGCCTTAATCCTTTACAGGATTATGCAGTCAGCGTATTCAAAGCCTCACCAACAAATTATAATAATTTGATAACAAATATTTGTATCTCTTTGTGATATCCATAAATAATAATATAACTAAGAAGTAATCGTATGAAAAACTAAAATGTTACAGAAATTCTTGAACATAAAGCAGGAAAATAATATCCCAACGAGCATAATGTCAAATAAAATCTCCTTCCTTATTTCAGCGATTTTTCCGTTAATCGAAACACCTTTAACTTTTCTTTTAATATGATTTTAACCTATGTCATTGTATTTCTTTCAACGCTCTTCAAGTTCAAGAAACAAAAAAAGTCGCACGGAAATTAACCTGGTATACATATTTTTGTTAAAACCTTTTGGTCAAAAAATATTCAGACAGTTTTTTTTTCTTTTGTTTTTGATTTTTTTTTAGATTGGCATTTGTCAAAACATCATCAATTTATTCTATAAGTTACTCTGCGAGGCACGTTTTATCATTTAAACCTTTAAATCGTTCGACAATTTTTATATATAGAGGTGGTAGGTTTCGTGAATTAATGTATACATTGTAAGATTTAGCCTGCCTCGGGATTGATTAGTTTTGTTGGGATCATTTTGCACTGGAGTCTGAATGAGAACAAGGATTCTTCTGAGTATTCTAACTGATCTTAGCCATGCTGTAGTTTGGATGATCTAGATTATTCCTTAGATTTCTAACTCATGTAGTACCGTTTCCATGTTCCACAACTTTCTTACTTCTCTAACAAAGTCAGTGCCTCTCTCTCTCTCTCTCTCTCTCTCTCTCTCTCTCTCTCTCTCTCTCTCTCTCTCTCTGATTTTCACTCTGTGATCCGCCAAAACGGCAAAATCTACAAGTTCTCTTTTTTGTTAATAAACTTTACATGAGGTTTTCTAGCAAGAATTAAGGGATTCATTTGTATTTCAAAATCACAAAGAATTTTATGAGTCTCATTTTCTAATACTGATTCTGGTTTGTGCATATACCATTTGGTAGTATGGTCAAAATTTAATTTTTTGCTCAATTTCTAGTCGTTCCTAGCCTTGTACTTCTTTTGTGCAAGTTAGCAGCACATGAATCTTGGGTACTCAGGGGAACTCGTGACAGTATCCCTTCAATCAATTTACAACCTCAGTCTATCTATGTAGTTATAGACACATACATACATGCATATATATGTATGTGTGTGTGTATGTGTGTGTGTGAGAGAGAGAGAGAGAGAGAGAGAGAGAGAGAGAGAGAGAGTACAGCAGTACTTCAATTAATCATATTTTATTTAATAATAAAGACATATTTTGTCTATATAATTTTATGAGAATGTTTCAAGTTTCTTGACAAGGTTTCATGTTCGTGTTGGTTGATGAATTTACCGAAATTTTCCCGAACGCTTTCGGACTTTTCACTGGCCATCATCAGGGGTTGTTTGCAAGTATAAAGATTTTTTTTTTAAATTTTTTGGTTCTTTTTTAAATTCGTTCGATGTCATCAGCATCTCAGTTTAATCCAAGTATACATTTACGTAATTTTTGCAATCTTATAAAAACCTAACTCTTTACACTTGCAAACAACCCTGATGATGGCCTATGAAAGGGACAATTTCGGTAAATTCATCTAGTAACTCCAACCTAAAAGCAAAACACTTGAAAGGATCCTAATAAAATTATATTGACAAAATGTTTCTTTATTATTTAATCAAACATGCTTATATACGATTTTTCTTTCGCATATCTCTTGATGAAAATCATAATGTAATGGAATTATGAGGGAGCACAAAATAAACATTTTAGTGTTATGAGGGATTTTCTAACTTTCAATATATATTTAACATATATATTTCTATGTAATATTTTATTGTCCATTTGTTCTCTCTCTCGTGGCTATGGAAAGAATTAAGCTATATATTCACATCTGAACCTTCTGTGGTGAGGATCGTGTCAGGTTTCACTGGAGAAAAATACATTTCACAAGTTCTTATAAAGTTTGTAAACCAACAAATAAGGAACAGATTTTTTTTTCTGTTTATTCTTCTTTCTTTTTTTTTTTACCAACTAATGAATGTAATTAGTCTATTAGTATGAAGGTACAATACGTGTACTACATGTGATGTTGTCTTAATTAGTATAAGTTTTATACAGAAACTGATAAAAAATGCAATTGTGACGTACGTAACTCAAAGGTTGCTTTCAAAACATCTATATCGGAAAGATTGTCGGTGACTAAAATTCGGAAATGATTTTTCCATAATTCCATTAAAGTTTTTTTCTTTCTTGGTAGAAATATTGCAAACCTTTTCCAATGTAAAATAAATTATTTACTTCAACTTCAACTGTAATTGCTACATCAAAGAAGCACCAAATTATTTTATTCTAAAATTCCTCTGAAGACAACCGGAATGGTCGCAGTTAAAATTTATCATAAACCAGAAGAAATTCAGAGAAATATATTTACAAAATTCTTTTTTAAATACTTTACCTGTGTTGTCTGAAATTCAAAAAGCAAGATATCTTTTACAAAGTAAAAGAATACACATTACTTCAGGATTACATAATTGTGCAAGGATAAAATGTTCCCGTTGTCTTCAACACCTTTGTAGTCGGTTTTAGCTTGTGTGAAATAAGTTTACACACACACACACACACACACACACACACACACACACACGCATACACACACACACACACACATATATATATATATATATATGTGTGTGTGTGTGTGTGTGTGTGTGTGCGCGCGCAAACTCAGCTAAAATGACAAAAGTTATAAACTCGATATGCCTATCGACTAAAACTGAATGCAGAATAAATATTCTCTAGTAACCAAACATGAGGATGATGTTGGTTCCCTAAATGATAGCAGCAACGAAAATGGGATCGACTGGTTCAAGAAAGGGATAAACTGAGAATTATGCAAGCAATTAAAATCTGACTTTACCGAAAATGGTGAATGCACAGAATCCGTCCGAGAAAACGACACAAAATTCTCAAAGATGGTGAGACACAAATGGATCACTAAATTCTAGTGATCATTAACGAGAGGAAAATTGCGTTTCACATAGCACTAATACCCTTGGGAAAGGTATGAATCCAATTATTCTCCCTCCAGTTATGGGTAAATAGTAGGGCAGACTGAATTCTTCAGCCTTGGTGAGGCAACTAGTCTAAGAAAAGGAAAACTCTGAATTCAAACCTATTAAACCCCGCTTAAAAATTAACCTTGAGTCATATCCTGCCCGAGCGGAGGGGTTGGTAAACAGGATTGACGATAGGAAAATAACTTGTCAACTTGTGAAATTTAACGTTCCAGCAGATCACCGAGAGAAATTAAAAGAAAGAGAAAAAAATGGATAAACACCAGGACCTTGCCAGATAAATGAAAAAGTTATGAAAAATTGATGCTGACAGTGATCTGGAGAAAAGGAACTCAAACAAGTTGACCAAAAGACATGAAAATTGATGCTTATGCAAAAGGCTTTATATTTGAGAGAAAAGGGGGGGAAAGAACTGCCAGCTCTGAGGATTATGTTGATGCACCAATACAAGAATTAAGGACCATGAGGTTGACAGTGATCTCGAAGGTGCTTTTGGTATAGTCACCAAAGGATTGGTAAAAGTACAAGATGAATTGGAATAAAAGAGTACTATTAGAGACCATCCAAACTACAGCATTGTTGAGATCGGCTAGAATACTGAGAAGAACCCAGGAGACTTGAAGAGATTTGTTGTCGCTCAAACTTCAATGAAAGACAATTAGCTAACGTTGATGTGAAAAACTCTCAAGGAGTAATATAATAATAATAATTATTATTATATTTGTGCTCTTGGATTAGTTTGTAAGGACCTGAAAAGGTGACTGGATGAACCAAAGAATCGAGAGAATTAAAACAATACAGACCACAGCAATTCGCCTGGATTTTGCTGCATAGTTTCATTATTTTAAATGGCATATCAACATTTGTAGGTGATATAATGCCAAAGCCATTCTCCTAGAAGAATAGTAGTGGTACTAATTAACCTATACCTGAGAGGATAAGGGGGTTCATGCCTTTCCTAAGAGTATTTGTCTGAAAGTGAACGTAATAGCGCAACTGGAGTTCGAACTAGGTTAATTACGATTCCGTAATCCACCACTTTAACCATTACACCACAAGGACACCCTTGGATTTTGCTTCATGTAAAATAAATAAACAATACTTGTTATAATGAACAAACAATCTGAGGGACTGATTGGGAATTGTGAAAATGGTTTCTTTGTTTGATGGCATATCAACTCTTTTTAGGTTATTTAATGCCAAAGCCATTCTCCTAGAAGAACAATATTCGTACTATTTACCCCATAGCTGGGAGGATAAGGGGGTTCATACCTTTCCCAAGGGTATTTGCCCGAAAGTGAACGTAATAGCGAGACTGGAGTACGAACTCGCGTACTACGATTCCGCTTTAACACCACGAGGACACCCCTGGAATTGTGAAAAGTTAATAAACAAAAATCGTTGATACTTTTGTTAGTGTCTTAGTTTGTTATTAATATCGGGCTTAAAATTATCTTCATAATTATCTTTATTATTATTCTTAGTTTTATTTTGATTGACAGATTTTTAGGGCATGTTAAACCGTCTACAGCTACTTTATGCCGACGTGTTAGTAAACAGTCTTCATCTTAACTTCATATTTACGTTTTTGTACGGTTGTTTCTTAAAAGTTTTTGTTATACGGTCCCATGAAATACGAATAATTTCTAAACAGATCTATTTGACCCATCGGTGGGACCCTAATAGGTATTACGACTCTGGGTCAGAATGGACCTGGGAGCAATGGCAATGAAGGTGTACTCCCCCTCCTCTGATTTCCATAACTGGAGCATCACTATCAGCAGTTCTGTCATATCCAGGACACCCCCTTTTTTAAAGGGGTGTCTTACGTCTCTGTATGGTGGTACAATCAGCTTATTCTAAGCCCCTATAACAAAGCTAATAAATGTTTTAATCGATACGTGTACAAAAATGCAGATTAATATATAAACGAATTTTGATTTTCAAAAAGTTTGTTTAAAAGCGTCATCTTCATTCTCTACATTCTAAAATTAATGGATAGACTCGGTTTTTGAAAAGTTAGCATACACCTTTCGTCATCTCTTTTGTTGTAAGTTTGAATTAAAAAAAATAAAAACAAAAACTCTGACTCAAAATTTAATGCGTATTGACAAATAACGCGTCTTTTTGACTGGTTTTCCAGTTTTACATGTTTGTTCTCGTTAAGACATAACATTCTGCTTGGTAGACTTGTCAAATAATAAAATATTAAATAAAACTTAAAGAAAGCAACAACATCAACAACAAAAAGAAGAGAAACGCGTTGTGAAGATTTTGCATGATAATTGCACAGAATTCTTGAATATAGAAATGAATATCATACTTACAATCACAGAAGCATTGGAAAAAATTACAACGACCAATACTAAAAACATTCAGAAAAATCAAGTATCCAAGATTTAAAAAAGACAATTCAAACTACAGCACATTTTGAAAGTAGGCAAGATCATTTTGACACCATTACTTAAAAAAATATCTTGCATTGAAGATTATTGTACAAAAATAATTTTTGTGTAAGAATCTTGGTTGGTTTGATGGTTGGTTGGTTGATTAGACATGCCGAGTGTCTTTGTGGTTCATTACTTGGTTGGTTTGTTAGAGAGTTAACCATTGGAAAATCGGTTATCTTTTTATTTGGTTGGTTGGTCAGTTGGATTGATGTAGACTTGGTGACTTTTCGGTTGGGTGTGTTGGTATCTTTTTGGCTAGCTGATTGGTTGGATGGAGAGTTTAGTATCTTTGTCGTTGGTTGGTTGGATAGAGAGATGGATGGGTAGTTTGCTATCTTTGTCGTTGGCTGGCTGAGTGGCTGGTTAATGGGTTGGTAGGTTAGTTGGTTGGTTGGTTATAGATGGATGGATGGACAGTTTGGTATCTTTATCGTTGGTTGGTTGGTTGGTTGGTTATTTTGATGGACAGTTTGGTGTCTTTATCGTTGGTTAGTGGTTTGGTGGTTGCTGGATTAGTTGGTTGGTGGGATCGATGGATGAACAGTTAGATGTCTTTGTCGTTAGTTACTGGTCTTGTTGGTGGGTTGTTTGCCAACTAGATAGATAAATGGACAGTTTTATGTCTTTTCAGTTGGTTGAGTGGCTGGTTGATTGGTTGGTTGGTCGGTCTGTTGGTTGGTCGGTTGGTTGGTTGGTTGGTTCGTTCGTTCGTTCGTTCGTTTGACAGTTGGGTAGATGAATGGACGATTCTTTGTTTATGTTTGGTTGTTATATTTTGCTTAGAATAAAACTGTTTTTTTAAGGGCATACTTATTCATTGACGGTACTTCGCTTTCCCTCTCCCCACGTATAAAAAATAAAAAATGAAAGAGACTGATGATTCCTGAGTGGATAAAAAAATGTTTACCTTTAACATTAACTTCTGTGTCAATGTCAATAGTTGTTGCAATGGTTTCTATTACGGGCTGAAAACAAATTTTTAAAACTCAATCAATCAAAATAAAATAAGTGTAGTATCAACAGTAAATATTTTGGAGGAGGCTCTGTTATCATGATGGGTGGGGGGGGGCTCTTCCTAGTTGCCAAAGTCGGTAATGTGCGCCAGATGAAGGAATAATTGTATCAGACCGGCTATGACAGCATTCTGCAGCATCATGCGATCCCATCTGAAACGCAACTTGTGACACAAGAATTTGTACTCATGCAAAATAATAACCCAAAGTATACTAGTAAACTCAGCTAGAGATACATTAAAAGCAAAGAGGAACACCGCGTTCTTCAACTGATATCTTGGCCGGCGCAATCAATGGACTTAAATCCCATTGAACTGGTGTGGGATAAACTCGACTGAAATGTTTGAGCAAGACAAGCCATAAGTGCAGCTCACTTCTGGCAACTCTTGCAGGAATGCTGAGCATTAAGTCTACCTTCAGTCTTTGGAAGGAAAAATGCCGAGAATCCGTGAAGCAGTGATTTTGGCCAAAGGGGGTCATTTTGATGAATGAAAAGTTTTAATTTTTTTTTTTTTTTGTTTAATTTGTATTTAATATGGTGCAGGAAGACCTGTGTTTAATATAATAAATAAAACCATTATGGTGCTTGTTTCAATTTTAAAAACACTTTTAGGATAAGAAATAAAAACTTTTGAGAGGGGCCAAATACTTTTCGAAAGACATAGTGACTCGTCAGAAAGTTGGAGTGACATTCTGGAAAGACAGGAACGTAAAAAATATGAATTGTACAACAAAAGAAAAATGCCCTCTGGGTGTCTGTAACGGGAAGGGAGAATATATAATCCATCATACTTGCTTAAACGGAAATGACTTGAATATGTACCCGGCTAGAACGAGTGATTGCGGCAAAAAATCTAATAGCTTGCGAGGGTTACGAATCCACAAGGCATGCTGGTGCAAACGACGCAATTCTCCTATTGGAGAATGTAAATCTAATGATGGGCTTATGAATCAGGAACACCCCCACAATGTTCAGGAGCCTATTACTGAGCGACAGCGTCCTGGAGACATTCCTAGCAAGCCAAGAATTCAGTGGCCTAAGGGTAATCATATAATTAAATGGACAAACTTAGACCAGGAGCTTTCATTTTTACTCACCACCCATCTTAAGGGTCCTATTGGTCAACAAATGACGTCTTTCTGCAGAATTATATATGACGCTTGTCTAGAGTGGTTTGGTGCAGTAACGCATAAAAAAGATAAAACCGAATATAATATTCTTTTAAATACTTTGTCCGTCGCCAAAAGCTGCTTGGTAGCACCAGGAGTGGCAGTACCACCTTGAGCTACCGAAACTGTTATCACGCCTGGTTGGCGGTTGATGAGGGTAGGATATCGCACGTGCTTTCACACGTTGTATGATATATATATATATATATATATATATATATATATTTAAAGGGGGTGACCCGAAGGCTCTCTTTTCAATAGCTACTATACAGAGGTGTAGGGGAGGGCACAACTCCTTTTCCTGGATTGGTCCATTTTACCCTTGATACGTACCTTATTATGATGAGTGTTAAGCAAGGTGGTATCAAGTTCCATTTTTTGATTATTTGGTATGACTCAACCTGTGATTGAGCCCCGGTCTCTTCTTGGGACATTGGCGAACATTCTACTCACTTGGTTAAGGGGGCAGTTTATACATACATATATATATATATATATATATATGTACGCATTTGGTTTTCATATCCATTTATCACAAACTACTACCTATATATATGTCTGTCTCCTGTCTCTGTTCACACACACACACACACACACACACATATATATATATATATATATATATATATATATATATATATATGTTTGTGTGTGTGTGTGTGTGTGTGTGTGTGTGTGTGTGTGTGTGTGTGTGTGTGTGTGTGTGTGTGTGTGTGTGTGTGTTTCCACAAGAAAATAGATATAAAGCAATGAATATGTTTATTTCAAAAATCCGTTCGAAAAGAATATTTATTAACACTTTTCCCATGTATTCAGTGAAGATTGAAAGTTACTGATCTTTGGACGATGTAAAACTTTAGTTACTCAACTCCGCAAAGGTAGAGGAGAGGTTTCGAATCATAACACAAAGATCACAAAGAGAACGCGAGTAGAACAAGAGAGAACCAAGATCGTTACACATCGTAAAACAAAAAGCAAACGTTGCACAGACATTTCTTTGCGACCCCTCCTCACCCTACTTACTTTCCTTACTAGGCTTTAGCTCTTGTGGTATTCTGACTTCCCATTAGGCTATTTCTTATCTATTTATTTTTTTTATTCTGATTGCTTTTATTCGGCTTGATGAAGTCATTTTTCCCATTTTTACAGGGCTCAGAGATTTTTACAGTTTTACAGTCTCAGACAAATGAAAGGCATTCCCAGCGCTTAGCACCCTGGACAAATACCAGTGTTATAGCTAACTTTGGGTGCTTCGATATATAAGTAAGTAAAGTTGGCGACATTAGTCTAGAGTGACCTGAAGGCTCCCTTTTCAATAGCTACTATACCGAGGCGTAGGGGAGGGCGCTACTCCATTCCTTGGATTGCTCCAGTTTACCCTTGATCCTTACCTTATAATGCTGAGTGTTAAGCAAGGCGGCATCAAGTACCATTTTTTGAATCTTTGGTATGACTTGTCCTGGAATTGAACCCTGGTCTCCGAGACCATGGGCGAAAATTAACCCCAGATGCTTTTTATTACTACTTATTTACCTTGGAACTCAGAATTTATATTTCACCATCATTCATTTGGGTTTGTTTTCTTTGTTTAATGGCATATCAACCTTTGTGGGTGAATTAATTCTAAAGCCATCTTTTTAGAAGGACAACAAAAATGCTATTTAACCATAGCTGGGAGGATAAAGGGGTTAATACCTTTCTCAATGGTATTTGTCCAAAAGTGACAGGAATAGTGCGACTGGAATTCGAACTTGCTTGCTACGATTCCACAGTCCATCGCTTGAACCATTACACCAAGAGTTCACCCCTGATCATTTATTTAATTCATCCAGTAAAGTATACACCATTGCAAGGAGAAAAGATTAATTTGATTGGTTTTTTACGGCATGTCAACCCGTCTACAGTTGTTTTACATCTAAAAGTGTGGAATCTCGTTCATTGTATGTACATATTTGCATTTTTCATGTTGATGTTTCTTCAGAATTTCTATTTCATTCCTATCATATACGAATAATTTTTAAACAAATCAATTTAACTCATAGATGTGACCCTAAAAACTACGACCTCTCCGAGTCAGGGTGGACCTGAGAGTAATGGCATTCCCAGAATTGGAACATCACCATCATATGCAATTTAGTGTCATGCTCAGGTCATCCCTTTTTTTTTTGGGGGGGGCTTACCCCCTTTGCAAGGAATCAGCGTATTCTAAGCCCCGTAGTGGTTGGGATCTTTGACTATGAAATAGCATTAACGGAAATCGATATTTCTTGAGGGAGCCATTGGGGTTTTCTTTTTAATGGGTGTTGTAATTTATTAAGCTTAAGTTAGTTTGGCACCCAATCTGCTAGACATTACACCATGTTCAAATTAATCACTTATAGTTAAATCGCTGAGATATCAATATATAATCAATTGTTTTCTTGGCCTTAATGAATTGAACAATCTTGCCATTGACCTTAGTTTATTTAGTATCATTCATTGGTCATTCTATTTCAAGAGTTGCTTCTCTTTGGTTTCCTCTTTCTTAACATTTTCTTAATTCTCTAAATCGAAACAAATAATCTCAAGTTTTTTTTTTATCCATTAATGTTATCACCTGTCTACGGACCAAACTAACACGGAGACAAGTTTTCTAAAAAGACATTCATGGTCAATTGCAAAAGTACATTACGATTATTTTCCAAATATACCGCTTTTATCTTTAACAAGAGTTATTTAATTTTAAATTCAATTTATAAATAAGAACGGACGATTGCATTCTTTCCTTCTTTTTCCCCTCTGCATTAATAGAACGTAAATTAAAAGTGGAATCGAATTTATATGTGAATGATAATATATATATATATATATATATATATATATATATATATATATATATATATATATATATATATATATATATATATACTGTCTTTTGATCTGAAGAAGTTCTGTTTAATTTTTTTTCGTGTTTTTGAAATTTTCAAAAACGCGTAGCAGGATGGAAATAAATTTATAATCCTAATGTGACCGGTTTGTTGTTTTTCTTAAAGAATTTATTGCTCTGAATTGTCTGTTACATTGAGCTCTTTACCAGGAGAATTTAAATGTTCACTCTTGAATAGTTTTCTTGTCCTGATGGAATTACTCCCAACTCCGGTTTAACTGGACCAAATAATACTATATATATATATATATATATATATATATATATATATATATATATATATATATATACAGTTTCGTCGAATTATCATTCACAAATAAAGTCTATTATATATATATATATATATATATATATATATATATATATATATATATATATATATTATAAGAGTTGGTTGTCACTAAATCACTATGTGGGTTGGTGTCGAACCAAGTACAATATAATATGGAGTGTGCTCAATATCTAGGATAGAGCTATTATATAATAATAATAATAATAATAATAATAATAATAATAATAATAATAATAATAATAATAATAATAATAATAATAATTAATAAATAAATATATATCAGATATATATATTTAATTCATGGAATATAGACAGCGACCCTGGGTTTCATGGAAAAACCCAGGGTTGCAGTCTTCCTCTTGTCTGAAAATGTAGCGGAAAATACACTGAATTAGGCAGGAAAAGGTTAGACGTTGAAATGTAGCAAATGGTTCTTTAATGTTGATAATTATTGTGATCGTTGCAAAAAGTGGAAATAAAGAAAGGATGACATAGAGATAAAGCACCCAGAAAGAGAGGACATTGTGGTGAGAATGGAAGGGATGGTGTTTTTATACGCGTGAAAGCCAACCTATGACTAAGTCAGTCATTGCAGGCAAGAATATAATGATTAAGTTAAAGTAGGATCGAGTTTAGGTTAAGAAAGAAACAAACAAAGAAAGAAACAAAGAAACAAAGAAAGAAAGAAAGAATGAAAGAAACAATAAAAGAAAAAAGAAAGAAAGAAAGAAAGAATGAAAGAAATAATGAAAGAAAGAAATAATGAAAGAAAGCATGAAAAAAAGAAAGAATGAAAGAAAGAAAGAAAAAAGAAAGAAAGCATGAAAGAAAGAATGAATGAAAGAAAGAAAGAATGAATGAAAGAAAGAAATTAAGAAAAAAGAAAGGATGAAAGAATGAAAGAAAGAAATAATGAAAGAATGAAAGAAACAATGAAAGAAACAATCAAAGAAAGAAAGAAACAAAGAAACAAAGAAAGAAACAAAGAAAGAAAGAAAAAAGAAACAAACAAACAAACAATGAAAGAAAGAAAGAAAGAAAGAAAGAAAAAAAGAAAGAAAGAAAGAAAGAAAAATTAGAATAAAAATAAAAGAAAAGGAAAAATTTGGAAGAAACAAAGATGAAAAAAAACAATTGGGAAATGAAGAAATTAAATATAAAGTTAATGAAGAATAAAAAAAATTAGAAAATAAAAGAAAAAATATAGAAATTTTTTTTATTGGGAATTTTTTTTCAGATGAGGCTTCTTAATCTGAGTATTAATTTTATTGCGGACTTTTGTCCTCATCTTGGTAGTTTTTTGTTGTTTTTCTCACAACGTTTCGGCCAAATTTCACCCCTGGCCGTCTTCAGGTGATTAACCGCGACCTCGGATAGGAATGCTGCGTCTTGTAACCGTATCCCCAGTAATTACAGCCTTCCATAGGCACCACGTTTTTGACCAAGTAACCCTCTAGCTGACTTGGGTAGGAATTGAAACCGCTATCTTCTGACAATGCTCACCTGGAACCGTAGAGACTCAACGTCTCTATCCACTGCACCAACAAAAACTACCAAAATGAGGAGAAAAGTCCGCAATAAAATTAATACTCACAATATAGAAATTCTTACATATCAAAAGTTGGAAGAAGATAGAAAAGTAAACTATTAATTAATTATATACTAAACTTAGCTACCGTATAAGTATGTGGAGCCCTGTAAGAATCGAGCTTTCACCAACGATCAGCTAATCAAGGTGCAAACGAACTAAAGGAAGTTGATAAAAATATAGTCAAAGTTTTTGAAAGTGGCATGATAAAGAAACGGACAACTTTAAAAAAGAATAGAAAAAGAATATTTAAAAAAAGAGAGAGAAAAATACAAAAGAAAGAAAATATAGAAAGAATTGGATAAAAACAGGAAGAATGAATTAATTAATGAAGAAAGAAATAATGATTGTAAGAAAAACAAATGAAAGAAAATACAAATATAGTAAAAAAAAAGGCGAAAAAAGAAAATATAGAAAAGGAACTGCATAATCAATCAATAAAAAATACAATGGACGAATGAGAAAAAGAAAATATAGACATGATGAAAGAATAAATGAATGAGAAAGAAAGAAAGAAAGAAAGAAAGAAAGAAAGAAAGAAAGAAAGAAAGAAAGAAAGAAAGAATTGGAGCTTGAGAAAGAAAGAAAGAAAGAAAGAAAGAAAGAAAGAAAAAAAAGAAAGAAAAAAGAAAGAAAGAAAAAAAGAAAGAAAGAAAGAAAGAAAAAAGAAAGAAAGAACGAAAGAAAAAAGAAAAAAAGAAAGAAAGAAAGAAAGGAAAAAAGAAAAAAAAGAAAGAAAGAAAGAAAAAAGAAAGAAAGAAAGAAAAAAGAAAGAAAGAAAAAAGAAAGAAAGAAAGAAAAAAGAAAGAAAGAAAAGCCTAAATCAGTCGAGATGAATTTAGAATACGAAGTATAGAGAGAAAAGAGCAACTGATAGATTTTTAAAAAAATAAAGAAGAATATTAGAGATAGAGAAAATGAGAAAGAAAGGGAGTGATCGACCCTGTTTATTTGCAGGGGATAAAGCTGAATGCCTCTTGCAGTTCATCAGTTAGCTTATTCTCACCTCCCTACTGTTCATTTGAACTACTGCTTATACTGTCTCCCAGAGCCAATGGTGGAATATGTGTGGCCAACTCCAAATTCTTTACTTGGACTATAGGCGCAGCATTGACTGGCTCTTTTATGACTTCCTACCAGCATGTCATTATATTTATTGCCTTCGCCATCCGTACGCTAGCATTAAAGATTAGTATCTGCACTATTATTTTTGGCATCTGGTTTTTATCAAGTTTCGACTAATGTCTGCCGTATCTTTTTCTTTCCCTCTACATTTTACTCGTTTGCTCCTGCTCTTTTATTATTCCGGTAAAAACTTCGACCCCTTATTCCTCATCTATAACCACCACCATCACCACCATCACCCATTTGGACGTCCTCACCCCTTCACTCGACCAACCTCAACCTTGACTTAAATATATCGTCTGCTTCAGTTTTAGAATCCGTTTCTGTCATAAGTGAACAATACCATCTTTGACCGTTGAACGATGAAAAAAAAAGAAGAAAAAAAAAGCTAATTAATTGATTTTTTAACCTCTGACGTCGCTGTCATTATATTTCGATTATTGTTGTATCCTTAAATTTCCCTTGGGGGTTGCTGGCTTTACGAAGCAAAATAGCAACAACAATAACGGTGGGTGGCTATGGGGAAAGGGGTGGGGAAGATAACAAGAGAGAAAGACAGTTTGAATGAGCTGTTTTACAAACGCACTTGTTTCAATGATGATTGGTAAAAAAAATATGATCACGTGTCCTAAAACGCTAAATTCTAGAGAAGCGGAACACATTGTCATTTTCAGCTCGCAGTGTATAAACGAGGAAGGGGTTGAATAATGCTATCATGCTTGACAGGAAAACGTACCTTGATGAGACGGTACACGCCTCACTGTAGTTATATAGCTGATTATCTAGCAAAGACTATTCAAACATCCATAAGAACTGAAACAAAAGTTTACCAATACATTGTCTTGTGGTTTTGCAAAAAGGTTTCATTCTATACATGTCTTAGTAATACATACATACATACATGTATATATATATATATATATATATATATATATATATATATATATATATGTCACTCGAACAGTGATACTAGTACCATTTAACGCAGTACTACTTGCTGCATGGTTGAATGATTAGTGACAAAGCCATCTTCTCCTACCAAATTTACCGGGTGAGGAGGATGGCCAAATATCCGGAAATATGAAGTATAAGTTTTGTCAAAAAACAAATGACCTCTCTTGTAGGGTGAACAGACATCTAACCCCCTCATGCTGTGATGGATACGAAGATATAGACTAATCATTCATCTACGAGGAAGTCACTCTAACATAAACCTGGGGGTGATGGACTAACTTTTGTGAGAGCGTTCCTCTTGAAGTACACTCAGATCTAAAATCTGAGCTGGTTTGGTTTGGTTTCTTTGTTTAATGGCATATCAACCTTTGTAGGTTATTTAATACCAAAGCCATTCTCCTTGAAGAACAGTAGTGGTATTATTTAACCCATAACTGGGAGGATAAAAGGTTCATACCTTTCCCGAGGGTATTTGCCCGAAAGTGAACGTAATAGCGCGACTGGAGTACGAACTCGCGTACTACGATTTCGCAGTCCATCGCTTTAACCATTATCCCACGAAGACACCCCCTTCTAAAATCTGAGGCGTTAATAACAATCAATAATGTGGGTTGGCTCTTCTTTTTTGAAAAACATGTTATCGATGCTTAGTAAGTGTAATTAACTCAATAATGGTTTTGTTTTGTTTTGTTTTTTTTGTTTGTTTTTTTTGCTTTTTTTTCCATTATAAAAAGCTTTGGCCACAAATATAACTTGATATCATATAACTTGATATCATATAACTTGATATCATGGAATTGTAGCAAAATGATATCCTGTAATGATTCTAATTAAATGACAGACTCATCATATGATCAGTGAGACATATAAAAATCTGAGTAACGAAAAGATTATGGCAGGATTGTATTTTTTAAATTTTAGGTGTTATACAAATTCTGTTCTACCCTAAATCTATTCAATACTCTTCGACTCACTTATTCTTATAAACAATTAGCTCTCGTTATAACTTTTAATTATCAGTATATATATATATATATATATATATATATATATATATATATATATATATATCAACCCCTCTGCATCAGCAAGACGCCAAACAAGGTCAATTTCTAATTGGAATTTAACAGGTTTCAATTTAGAGTTTTTCTTCTCTAAGACCGGTTATCATACCAATGTTAAAGAGCACAGTCTGCCCAACTATTAAGCTATAGCTGGAGTCGTACCTTTCCCAAGAGTTTTAGTGCTATGAGGAATTAAGGATTTGAATTCAGGTCTCTGAGTCCATTTCCTACGCAGATATCTCCACACAATTTTAGATATATTTGGGGGGGTGTACCTAAGTGTGTTTGTGTGTGCGTGTGTGTGTGTGTGTATGCCCGTGCTTGACATGATAGATAATATAGGGACTGAAAGGCTCTGGAAAAATATTTTAATGGCATGTCAACCCGTGTTGAATAATTTATAACTTCAGATTAGGGCATGCGTTCTGTTTTTCTGTTGTTGTTTTACAAGTTTTTTCTAATTCATTCATTCATTCATTCATTCATTCTTTCTTTTATTTATTTTTGCACGCGGTCTTATCGAATATAAATAATTTGTACACAGATCTATTTGACTCATAAACGGGATCCTAACAGAAATTACCCCTCCGGGTCAGAGTGGACCTGGGGGTAATGGCTGTAAATGGGTACTTAACACTCTCCAGAGCCGCAGAACTGGGGTGTCAACATTAGCGGCAGTTCAGCGTCATATTCAGGACAATTCTTTTGGAGGGGTAGGGGTTTTACCACTCCGCAGAGGATACAGTTAGCGTATTCTAAGGCACACAAACAGAGCTGAATGGAAAATCATACTTCCAGGAGAAAGATTATGGCAAAAGTACCCTGTCAAAGTGATAGTTGGATTTTTCTTTATTTGATTAAAACAAACGAATGAAAAATCTTAAAAGAGTGTGAGCGTGTAATGAAGAATTAAAATCCTGTTGGTTGTATTTAGAGAAGTTAAGTTGTAACAGATTCCGAGGACCAAAGAGATTGCCAAAAAAGCTGTCAGAATTAGTGTCCAAGTGCAGGTATGAAAATAAATATTTAGTTTACCATGAGTTACCGATTTATGTAAGGTAAGGTGACAGCTAATTGAACCTCCGAAAAGAACAGAACTAAATATTCATGGAAAAATTAATTAGTGGTGTCATTCGGGGTTTTTTTTTGTTCGTTGGTTGGTTTGTTTATTTAGGTTTTATGGCATATCAACCTTTATAGGTTATTTAATGCCAAATAATTTTTTATACAAATAAACAATTTTATTTCAAACAGTTAAGTTTAGCATTAGTACACAGAATAAACATTTCTATTTCAAGCAACTCAATTTAGACAAACAGTTCTATTTTAAACAATTTAGTTTAGTATAGTGTATACTTTTTTGTTTACACACGGTTAAATGTGAAAATTTCTATTTCAAACAATTTACTTCTCTGTAAATACGGTTTAAATGTCAAAAGCAGTTCCATTTCAAACAATTCAGTTTCGCATAAGTACTCAGTTTAAATGTCAAACTCCCATTTGAAGCAATTTAGCATAAGTATACAGTTTAGTTCAATTAACACGTAGATAGGACTCTTTTGGGTGCTACCACTCCGAGCCAAAGATCACATGGGAGCGATGGCAATGAAGTGTTACTCCGCATTGTCCGAAGCCCTATCATTACTTGAACCTGACCATCAGATTGTTTAGTGTCTTATCCAGGACACTTGATGTGGGGGGGGGGGTCTTATCCCTCAGCAGAAAACAGACGGTGTATTCTATAGCCCCAGCAGACTGAGCAATCTTTTTTTTAATGTTTTTGCTCACTTGAAAATTTTTCTTATGCGGAACTCTGAGTAGAAAAAGATAAATTTATGGGGCATGTTTTAATAAGCAAAGATATATATATATATATATATATATATACGAGGATCACACAGTAAGTTTCCAGACTTTTTTCGTATAGGCACTTTTATTGATATTAAACACATGAAACTCTAGTCCTCTTCGAACTTATCTCCTCCATCTGCAATGCACTTGTTGTACCGTTCCAACAACATCTGCAAGGCCCCATAGAAGTCCTCTTGTGTGAGCGTGTCAATGACCTTCGTCACAACCTCTTTCATCTCCCCAATTGTCTCATAACGATAGCCTCTGAGCTTAGGGAATAACCAAAAGTCACAGGGAGTAAGGTCTGGCTATAAGGAGGCTGAGAAACTGTTGCGATGCCCATTTTGGTCAAATAGTCTGTGACAAGGATGGAGTTGTGGACATTTTCCTGGTGGAAATACCACTGACCCGATTTAAAGAGTGCTGGCCTCTTCCGACGGAATCTCTTCCTGAACTCCCTTAAAACCTCAACATAATATTCCTTGTTGACTGTCCAGTGGGAACCCAGTGCATGTAGATCATGCCAGTGCTGTCAAAAAAAGGGATCATTAAAAGTTTGTGGGTGGATTTGCTCTGTCTGGCCTTCTTGGGTCTGGGAGAGCCAGCATGCTTCCACTGGGAACTCTGTCTCTTGGTCTCTGGGTCATAGCAGTAGATCCAGCTTTCATCGCATGGCATTTTTTCCAAGTTTGATACAGAATTTTATTGCATATCGTTCTTCTAAAGTCAAGATTGCATATTTTCAAATTCACCAGCTGTGACAATCAGGCTTTTGTTGGGTGTATTCCAATTGCTGCTGTAGGTGTTCCTTTGAACCTGAAATCATAAATATTGGTCAGTCATCTTATAAGATGTATAGTAATAATATACTGAATTTTCAAGAGTCTACGATAATTTTAAATGCAAGTACAAAAAAAGTCGAGAAACTTACTGAATGCACCACACGCACACACACACACACACACACACACACACATAATAATAATAATAATAATAATAACATATATATATATATATATATATATATATATATATAATCCGAGGAGGAAATTCTTGGGGTAGGAGAGTCCAATTTCAGTGCTTAATGTCAACGGCTATCGACGTATAATAAATATGGGGTTAAAATACATCAAAACTCAACGAGTAGCGCTGAAAAAAATCTTTTTATATAAAATAAAAAGAAAGAAATCACTTTCTTGGTATTATAAGGAATTTATTTCTGGTCATAATGACCATCATCAGATATAGCAGAAAGAAAATTGGTCAACTTTACCACGGGTCCGAACCGTACATTATAATGCTGAGTGTTAAGCAAGGAGGCATCAAATACCATTTTTGAGTCTTTGGTATAACTCGACCAGAGATTGAACTCCGGTCTCCCAGACATCTTGGCGAACACACTAACCTTTTGTCCAATCAACTGTGTTGAAACAATAATGTTTTATCAATATTAAATAATTTAATTCGTGATATCGGGAAATAATGATTCAATGTTGATATTAATTAACTAAAACTAATCAAAATTATTAAGATTATCGTAAAAATTCACGTTATTTATATAAGGAATGAATTAACATTTCAGATGTTAAGTAAATCGTAATAAGCAAAAAATTAATAAGTAATTCACATATCGAATAAGTTAATAGGATTAAGTAAAGAATTGACAAGTTATAGATATTTTATTTATGTAACTAATAATTTATAATATAAATAATTTGAATATTCGCTTCCGAAATCTTTGTTTACCTATAGAAAAAACGGTGTAATACATAAAACGGTGTTGTACTGAGATTATTCCCACTTGTTATAAGTCTATCATTCTTACTTTTTATTATGTATTTTTTTTTATTTAATTATTTTACCACAAAAACATATGTTCATATTTTATCTATTAAATTTAATTATATTCTTTATTAGAAAAATCTATTTTAAATAATCTATTATTTAATTTATTTTCTAAAAATGATAGATTAATATTCCAATATCATCATCATGTCGCGCTGCCAGCATGGATCTCCCTGACCCTCTCCGGCCACCCTTCTCTATCGTCCATCGCTTCCGGTAGGTCTTCAAGGCTACATCCTGTATCGGCACAGACCAGTTGTATGTAGTTTCAAACTGGTCGTCCAACCTTTGCTCATCCAAGTGAAGAGGTTCACAGGAGTAAGTCACTTATGAGTCCGTCCCTACTTCTTCAGCGGAGTCCCGCATGTCTGGTTCGTCAAGATTGGATAGTTTTCATGATGGGTGGGAGATGGCCGTACAGCTGCTGCTTTGTGGGGTGCTGCCTCCGTGACTTGTTTAATATTACTCGCAGCATTCTTGTGTAGTTGCCGTCAAGCTTTTTCTGCATATGTTTAGTTAGCGTTCATGTAGTGCATCCATACAGCAGTACTGACACGACCACTGCTTGAAAAAAACAAACTGCGTTTTATTCTACCTGTCAGGTCTGACTTCCATATGACCGATAGCCTATCGGTATTTCTCCATCCCTTTGTTAGTCGTGTTTCGTTTCATTAATAGATCTAAATTTGATTTTTTTGACAGGTTTAAATAAGTTTTCTTCAAACTTTTCCAACATTTCGTCACCAGGTTGGGATCTTCAGTGACTTAAAAAAAATTTTTTCTTTATTTTCCATTCCTGGATTGTAAAAAAAGAATGTTTTTCATTGAATTCTCTTAATAAAGTCAACTTTTTTATCCGTTGAAGAAAAAATAAATTGTCTCTCCGATGGAAAGGGTACGTTTTATATGGAAAAATTCGGGATAAATTTCTCCATTTACAAGCAACAGTTGTATCCCACAAAAGATTTTTTTCTTTTTTTGTGTAGATAATCCAGTTGAGTGCTCTACATGTAACAAGGAGTTTAAATATATTTTTATATAATCCGAGGAGGAAATTCAAGGGGTAGGATTATCCAATTGGAGTGCTAAATGTCAACGGCTATCAACGTATAATTAATCTGGGATTTAAAATATATCAACACTGTACATGCAAAGCTAAAACAATCTTTTTATATAAAAGTGAAAAGAAAAAATTCTCTTCCTTGGTGTCATTATAAATTTATTTCTGGTCGTGATCACCATCATCAGATGTAGTCGAAAGAAAATTTTTATTTGTACTTTTGTTTTGAGTAAAACAACAATATATATGTCGGTTTAACCTCAACTACTCTATCGAGAAGACTTACAAAGAACCTTTCTGATACAAGTTCCATAGCACAGCATTTAAAAAAACATTCATGCCCAACAACAGATTTACGGAAAATTCTTACCGAAAACACAACAATATTAGAACAACAAAACAATAAGCAAAAACTTCAAATTCTTGAGGCACTACATATTAGAAATATACAACCCAAAGACAATAGAATTAATTTTGAAACCATTGCTAATGTATTTAAATGTCTTTAGCTACTGACGCTATTTATAGAATCAAATTCGAAAAGTAAACGGTCATTCTTATAAAGTAGTAATGTACATACAAAAGTTACATTACTTTTGTAATACATCCTCCCCTGATGATGGCCCAAGGTTGGGCAGAAAGTACTTGGAAAATAACTAATTATGGAAGGTTTATCAACCAATTCCCGTCGAAAATCATAAGAGCAATTCGAAAGGATTAACAAAAATATATGTAGACAAAAAATCTCTATTATGTTCAATCAAATATATATATATATATATATATATATATATATATATGAAAGGACAAGAGTAGCACCCTCCCCCACTCCTTGGTGTAGTAATTATTGAAAAGAAAACCTTCGCGTCCACCTCGACAACGGTTGCCAGCTTTATATATATATATATATATATATATATATATATATATATATATATATATATATATTACTGGTCTTACTGGTTAAAACCTAACGAAACCTCAACAATTTGTAATTTCCTTTCAGCTGAAATTTCAATCCACTCACAACACATAGACTGAATGTCAAAACATAAAAATATTCTTAAGTTTAATACTGGTTGTTGGATGGTTGATTAGTTGGTTTGTTTTGGTTTTATGGTATATCAACCTTTGTAGGTTATTTAATGCCAAATCCATTTTCATACATATATGTTGCCATTTTTAATCCTTGAATTGCAAAATGCACATCAAAGAGTCAGAAGATTAGTAGCGCTATCCTGTAAGAAATTGTGCTTCTCTGATTGGTCAGAGATAACATTCCAATACTATCGAAAATTTGAATATTTATTCTTTTAAAATACAAATTTTCGATTGGAAATTTTTAAAAAGTGTCATGTATCCAATATTTTGCATAGGGTAATTTAGAACTTTGATAAAAGAATGGATTCAACCATGAGTTTTTAATTTTCCTTCTACATACAACTAAAATAACTTTACGAGATATTACTTACCAAACATCAGGCAAAATGGCGAACATAAACTAGAGTTATAACAGAAAATAACATGTATCCGATACTTATGAGTGTCACTGTATACATTATTTGTAAACGAATCGTTTGTAGATATCATTTAAAACAAGCTAGAACTTATTTGTTTGGAAAAAGTTAAATGGTTTCAAGTATTGTTATCAAACACTAATAGTTTATTTGCACATACTTAAATGGTTCCGAGTATTGATATTTAACACTAACAATTCAATTTAACAGTGATTCATTTGCACTAAGTTAAAAGATTAAAAACTTCTTATTTGATTGATAGATTGGATACTAACAGGTACTACTATCTACGTCAGAGTGGCTCTGGGAGTCATGGCAAGGAAGAGGTACATTCTCCAAAGCTATTGAAATTAACCCTCACCATCAGATTGTATACTGTAATATTAAGAACATTCATTGGAGAGGGGATATTCTTTGCATAGATGCTCAAGCCGACTGCTCTATGACCCAAACAGATACTACCACTCCGGTCAGAGTGAACCTTAGAATAATAGTAATGAAGGGGTACTTCACATTCCTCAAACCTCTAAGACTGGAGTCTCTCCATCGGATTGTTTAGTGTCATACCGAGGAGGAGGATATTATCGTTCTGCAGAGACGCAGTCGATTTATTCTACAGCCTCCACTGACTGGGCTGTAGTTAATTGTCGTAAAACACCTCCATTATATAGACAGGAATCAAAAACAGTTAATTTTAAAATATCATTAAGCAGTTAAATTTACACATTAATACATTTATTTTTCTCCATCACCAATGATAGATATGATAACGTTATCAAGAGGATACACAAACAGCTATAATATGTATACTTTTGAGTATATATATATATATATATATATATATATATATATATATATATATATTATAACTGTTTATATATATATATATATATATATATATATATATATATATATATATATATATATATAAACAGACAGAGAGAGAGAGAAATACTGAGACGGAGAAAGAGAGAGAAAAAGAAATTATATATAAAGTGCAGTTGTATAGTTTATATGATTACTTCATGTCTTCTGTTGGTGACGTTTTTGACCAACGGGATCCAATTGGTACAACATCGATGGAAGAAATGTGTGGACCACACGGAGGATTACGTTGAAAAATAAACCTCAAATGTTCCCATTTCAAGAAATATCTTGATCAGCCAATGAATCTTTTAGCCGAACCTCGTAGATAAATAGATAGATTTTTTTTTCTATCACGACTTCCAGTCTGATATTGGAGTTTTCAATGCATGAAATAGTCAGTCATACTAGTCAAAAGAACAACGCAAGTTTACACAAAAGTGTATGAAAATATTTTTAAAAAATACGAAGCAAAATGTGAAATGTTCTTATTAAAGCAAAAGCCGAAAATTTTTACATTTTTTAAATTTTGATTCACAGTACATATACTGTCTCTTTCACACGTTTGCATAACATGATCGAACAACGGTAATATATGTACATATATATCGTCAAATGGTTTTATATATATATATATATATATATATATATATATATATATATATATATATATATATATATATATATATATATATATATATATATATATATATATATATATATATATATATATATATATATATATATATATATATATATATATATATATATATATATATATATATATATATATATATATATATATATATATATATATATATTACAAAAAAAATTCCCTTTGCCAACGTGGTCCGCTTGGTGGCCGAGTGGTCTGAAACACAGTCTAACGTAAAGTTGGACGGATTTCGATCCCAGCTTCGAGCGTCCTGCGTGTCTAGCCACACTGAAGAGTTCTGATAGAACAGTCTGTCTGTGGATGACTATATATATATATATTCAACGTGTGAGGGGCCATGTGTTTTGTTAAAAATGTAAACCGTTGAACTGTCCCATTTTTTTTTATAGTGGTGAAGGTGTAGAATTAACCACATTATTTACATCAGCAGAATAATGCTAAAATGTGCCATGGAGTTTCCAGAAGAATATCCAGGTTTTTATTCTCCTTGACCTGTTGCTTTAAACCTAAAGAGACTAATCTACCCAACTATTTCCTATACTCGTTAGAAAGGTTGGTTAGTTGGTTGGTTGGTTGGTTGGTATTTATGATATATCTGTAAGTAAGGTAATGGACTCAACGGGCCGTTGTTAAATCCTAAACAATGCTTTACTTCCAGGAAATGTCTTTGGGAAAGATATGCATAATCTTCACTGTCTTTCTTACACGCTCTCTCTCTCTCTCTCTCTCTCTCTCTCTATCTATCTATCTATCTATCTATCTATCTATCTATCTTATATATATATATATATATAATTCATGGAATTTAGACTACGATCCCTGGTTTTCATAGAGTTTTTTGCAAAACAACAATCACCAGACAGTTAAGAAAATTAAATGAATGGAAAATCGAAAAAATATTGTCAAAAAACCGTTGAGATTTTGTATGATTCTTAACGTGTGATTGTAAGTGTGTGAGTGTGTGTGGGTGTGTGTGCGCGTATGCTTGTGTGGGTTATAGTTGCGTATTAATGTGTATATGTTTGAGTGTAAGTGAAGGTACAAACGCAGCGTATTGTTTTAAGCGGATATAAATTCGTCGGTGTATCTTATTTTTTGCTGCATTATTTTATTTCTGTATGTGTAGGTGACTATAGCTAAGGAACAAAACATCATCATTGTATGTCGAGGGAAGAGAATTGGGCTAGGATATTATGATAAATTGATGAAATGTTGCGTAAATATTATATATACTATAGTTCTCTTTGATAGTGCGTGCGTAATGAAAATATCGAAGGGTTTACGATAATAGTTAGTACATTGTTGTCATTATAAATTTAGGGAATAGTTAGTATATTGTTGTCATTATAAATTAAGGAAATAGGTGGCGAGTTTGGGAGTTATGGGTAATAGTTGTGAGGTTGAGATGGTTATTTTTAATAGTTATATGCTTTGTGTAAATGTTGTGTGACTTATACGCTATTGTGTACGTGGTAGATAAGATGAATGTAGAGTGTTGGGGCCTATTCTTAATGCTCATAAAAATGTAGAATTTACAGATAGTGGAGGCGTGTGGAGAAGGGTATGGCGGTTAATGGAGAAAGATGGTACATATATTGTGCGACGCATGTGATGGTTGGTGAAAGAAAATGGTACTTACGGTGCTTCAGGTCTTTATATATATATATATATATATATATATATATATATATATTTGTGGTGTTACGCGACATTTCATCAATTTATTATTATATCCTAGCCCGATTCTCTTCCCTAAATGTAATACCAGCATTGTACAATATTGTACAATACGGTTTTTGGACTGTATTTTTTTTTTTTTACGATTCATTTCATTTTCTTAACTGCCTGATGATTGTTGTTTTACAAAAAACTCCATGAAACCCAGGGATCGCAGTCTAAATTCCATGAATATATATATATATATATATATATATATATATATTATTATTATTATTATTATTATTATTATAGCTCTATCCTAGATATCGGGCGCTCTCCATATTATATTGCACTTGGTTCGCCACCAACCCACAAAGTGATTTAGAGACAACCAGCACTGTTATAATATTATATATATATATATATATATATACTTTCTTTAAGAAAAAATCAAAACCGGTCATATTAGGATTATAAATTTATTTCCATTCTGTTATATGTTTTTGAAATAAATCAAAAACACGAAAAAAAAAAAATAACAGGACTTCTTCAGATCTTATGGATAAAATAATTCAGAATAGACACAGGAAAGAAGTGGGGGATAGAAGAGTGTTGAAAAGTTTTTCCTCATTTAGCCCACTTTCGTTTTTTTTTTTTTTTTTTGTTTTTTTTATTTTTGCCGGTTGGAATTATAGTAAATTGATTTTTTTTATTTTTTAAAATTCTGATTAATTTTCAACTTAAAACTCCAGATGTAATACTAATTTAGATAACATAACTTTATTTGATAACTTTACGTAAGGATACAGTAATACTTATATTAAATTAAATTCAAGATTTAAAATTAAAATTAAATTTTTTTAAAATTTCAATTTAATTTTCGAGCTTATTAATTCAGTCACCCTTTTATTGAATAGTACGTATATACGATATGGTTTCTTCACAATACTTTATTTTATTTTATTTTTATTCATTTACCTTAAATCTCAATTTAATCCTATGTTGTTTTTTTTAAATATTATCTATGATAATTTTTCTACAGTTTAAATTTAGTCCTATGTCTACATTTAGTTATTAATTCACATCTCTTTATTTAACAATTTTTCAGGATCTGGGTATATCATTAAAAATATAAAAATATAAAAAAATAAATTAATAAATAAAAATGAAAATACAAATAATGAGACTATTTTTTGTTAAACATGCCCTCCCTGTCTTTCTCCGTCTCTTTCTCTGTCTCTCACATCCATACACACTTACACCCATATATATGTTCTCTTTACAGTAGTGAAATTGTGACCAACAGGAAATATAAGTATAAACGAAATTATTTTATCATGAACGGTGATTTATTATCTTCAAATGAATGGCCGTTGACCACTAATCTGAATAGAAATGTATTTTAGTGCTCGTGAGAATTAAGAATGTATTTTATGTTTATTTAAATCAAGAGTGAATTGAACAGTAACCAAGAGACAAATGGGAAAGAAAATGAGAATAAGAAGATTGTGTTGTTCCAATTTTCCAACAACAGAAAACCTGCTGTCGTGACCATCACTCTCAAATGATATCTACTTAAACACCCGAATTGGAATAAAGTTTGAAAAACGAATTTCATTTAAATTCATTCCATTATTTGTAAATATTTACATCAAAAAGACCGTGCTAAACTGATATTTTGGATGATGCCGAGTCAGCGTTGACTGAATCCTTCAAGGAGATGGATAAGGCAGTGATAGATCACTTAGGTCTCGGGATGAACAGGACTCCGGATGTTTAGAAGACTTTTAATTTGATGTTTTTCCCGAGACTGTTGCATTTCCAGACGTCTTTTATAAAGTCTGCCGAATGTTCTATTCCCTTTACCAAGTCGCTTGTCCACTTCTTTGTTAATATCGGCAGTAGATAATACCACGCAACCCAAGTAGCTGAAGTTTTAACTATTTTCGTCTCTGTCTGGCTAATTGAGAGAGTGGTAATTATCTAAGAAACTCATACTTTTATACATATCTTTGTCTTGTATATAAATATTTATTTAGAAATGTTTTCCAAATATTAGGAAATAATTCTGGGGCACATCAGGAGTAGCTACGTAGGTTGTTGCAACATTTTAACTTAAAATTAATTCAAAAAGTTGATAAAATTGGCATCTGTGGGAGTATCATTTTCGAGAGGGTTCTATAAATTTGGGAGAAAATTTAATCAGGAACGACACATTCTACCACCCGAATCTTCAGCTTATTTGCAAATATTAATAAGACTTGGCATTTCAATACCTAAGGAATGTTTTATTGCTAGCCGTAGGAAAAGGGACTAGAGGAAGGAAGGCAGTAGCGAAGCACTCTTCTCCTTCTTATACACACGGTTGGAGGTTCTGGAACATTCTAGTAGGATGCAACAAAACGTAACATAACTGGTTTGAATTCAATTTTCCTTCTCCTTGATAGGTTGCCTTACCAAAGTTAACGAGCTCCGTCTGTCCAAATTTTTACTCATATCTGGAAGATGCATTCATGCCTTTCCCAAGGGCATGAGCGTTAAGTAATAAATAAACCGAAATTTTGATCAAATATCACTATATTATTAATATATTAAATCCGGACATTGGCATAATGGTTAGAGAGTTCGCCAATGGCCCAGATCGAGTCATATCAAAGACTTTAAAAATGGTACTTGATGTCTCCTTGCTTAACACTCAGCACTATAGTAAGGATCAGGGGTAAAGTGGGGCAATCCAGGGAAAGAAGTAGCGCCCTCCCCTACACCTTGGTGTAGTAGCTATCGAAAAAAGAGCCTTCGGGTCACCCTCAACTATGGTCGCCAACTTTACTTTACTTATTAACATATTAAGAGATAAAACAACTCACAACTCAATTTCACCAGGCTGTACTACGATTAACCACTTCATATATATATATATATATATATATATATATATATATATATATATATATATATATATATATATATATATATATATATATATATATATATATATATATATATATATATATCAGATGGAAGCATTTTAATCTAACATTCATATGTATCTTATATACTTTATAACTAATTATTCTCATTAATACAAATTAGTTGTTTTTTTTTGGGGGGGTCGACTTTGTTGTAATGTATACAAGTACTTTCTTATAGTTTTAATATTTGTTTCATTATACTAAATGCTATTACTATTATTGCGTATACTAGTTTGTGGTATGGTCACCCCCATCCAAATCGATGGGGATGCAAAAGAATATATTCAAAATATGTCTTCCTGGTATGTATTTATCCATCCCATTCTCCTTATTAGTATGTGACACAAGGTCAATTTCTAAACAGGCTTGAATTCAGAGCTTTTCTCCTCTTTTGACTTGTAGTCTAACCAAATAAAATGAACGCAATCTGCTGTGTTATTTACCGATAGCTGGAGGAAGACCAGAGAGATTCTTGGTTTTCTCAAAGGCATTTCCTTCGACAAAAATCATTATGCCCAGCACTGTTCCTATATCTTTCTGACTTGGTTTAGTTTCTTTGTTTAATGGTATATCAACTTTCGTGGGATATTTAATACTAAAGCCATCCTTATTGAAGAACCTTAGTGGTACTATTTAACCCTACAGCAAGGGGAATAAGGGGTCAATACCTTTCCTAAGGGTGTTCGTCCGAAAGTGGACGTAATAGCCCGACTGGAGTTCGAACTCACTTACTACGATGCCGCAGTCCAACAGGCTAGCAACTACGCAATATTTTTTTGGTTATTACACGGTAAGGTTTTAGCGGTAGAAAAGGTCTAGTTCAAACCGCCAGACGACATTCAAGAACGAGTCCCGATCCAGTGAAGAAGACAAATGACTATTTTGTTCATTCTGTATCTATATATCGTCCGGGAATGACATCATTATTGCACCAGGAAATCAAAATATTATATTTTCCTAAAACGTGTAACAGTTTTTTGTAACAAATTTCCTTAGCAATAATAATAATAATAATAATAATAATAATAATAATAATAATAATAATAATAATAATTAGCATTTACAGTGATTCTTTTCTTTTTGTAATGATTTTTCGTTACTTCCAGCATAGGTTTTGAAAAAGGTTTCTTCTTTCTAACCTTTGGGTTACTGCGTTTATTGAGACGAAATTTGCCCATTATTATTTATTCATATATTCTCGAAATATGTGTTGGAAAGCATCCAACGCTTTTTTTTCTGAAAGTCTATGATCTTAACAGAACTTTTTCAACCGATGTAAATCAGGTCACCATAGTTCCTCAAGTATTCAAAATGTCTGCCACATAATAAACGGAAAACATCTCCCCTCTCTCTCTCTCTCTCTTTCTCTCTCTCTCTCTCTCTCTCTCTCTCATCATAAACTAATATCATGCTAACTGTATATTATTATATGTAGATATATGTATTGATGATATATATATAGATATATGTATTGATGATATTGTGTGGATCTTTTGATTGCAATGTGTCAAGGAAGAAATAATGAAACATTTTCTATAGATATGTTGTCGATATTATGAAAAAAACCCAGTTTGCTTATAAAGTCTAGCGTCAAAATATGTTTTTAACCATCTCTAATATTTTACTTTTCATAGTACGAACCTACACCAGTTTTCGAATACTTTTAAAAGTATCCAGAGTGCGCCAGGTTATGAACATATTACGACCTGTCATCACCTCTGATAAATAATGGAGCATTCCATTTGGTGTTGAAAAGGCAGAAAATCCTACACAACGGAGAGAAAAACAAAGCGAATATTGATAAGAAAGAAAGAACCTATACAACGGAGGCTTATCGTCTGTTTCAATGGAATGTAAGAAGTAAAGTAAAACAAGGGAAAACTAAGGAAAGGAAGAAAAGAGATAGATAGATAGATAGATAGATAGAAAGGAAGAGACTGAGATAGATAGATAGATAGAGAGAGAGAGAGAGGGAGAGAAAAGAGAAAAAGAGAAAATGAAGAATGATAATTTGAAAACTTACTTTGAAAGTATTTTTTATAAAAATGACGTGATATTTGATCGACATAAATAAAATTGTCCGAAAATAAAAAATATCAAAGTTAAAGACGAAAATAAACTGAATATCAATCGGGAAGTGGTCAAATTATCTTGATATATGTATATATATTCATTTATTTATTTATTTACAAAAAAGCGGGTAATGACTATCAATAAATAAATAAATATAATCTATACAATTATTTGCTCAAAAATTATCTTACAAGTATATGCAATTTAAAGGGTACATTTCTTTTATTTGATAAAATTTTTAGATTTTTAAATTTCTCTATAAATTTGTATAACAAAAAAGAAAACTTATAAAAATTGCTATTTTCAAGGGTACCAGCAGTAGATTATAAGCAAAAACAAAGATATTCAATATAAATAAATTCAAATCTACACATTGTCAAACAAAAAACAAAGGAAATGTTTTCCAATGAAGCTGTTCCCTATCACGAGGATTACCTTGATGTCGCCTCGGTAGCAAATGCGTGCCTGGATAAAGTGATTTTTGTTTATGTAAGTCCTTATATCATTTTTATTGTTAGAGAGCTGATTATTCTTTCTTCCAATGATCCTCCAGACGTTGTAAACAAGGAAATTTAAATCAAGAAAGCTGGAAGGTCACATGTTATAAGAAACATGGCCGTGAAAGTGACCATTTACCAATTCCTGGATCACCTGAACACTTTCCTTATTATGTTAAATTGTTGCATAATGTTCCCCCTCTTGGATACTCATTGCTCCTGCCTTTTTCGGCTGATGGAAGTGATGATCATCTGGACCCCCAGCGTTGTTTAAACTGGTCATGAAGAAAAAATAACAAGCTGTTTTTGTTTACACACCTTGCTTTATTTTCTTCTTCATAACTATGACGTCACAAAGACGCTCATTGCGTAACGGTTATGGTCATAGAAAATGAAATCGGCGACCCGAGTTCGAATTCTGAACAAAGCCATTCGCATTACACATAGCGCTAATTCTGTTGGGAAAAGTATGAATCTTAGTATTTTCCCTTTAACTATGGATAAAAAAAATGTAGGGGGGGGCAGACTGACCTCTTTAACGTTGGTGTGGCAATCAGTCTAAGAGAAGGAAAACTTTGAATTCGTACCAGTTAAACCCCGCTAAAAATTGACCTTGCATCGTATCCAGCTCTTGAGGATGATTTCGGTAAAAATACATATATGACTTTTTTTTTCTTGGGTATAACCTGGGGACAGATCAAGGAATGGTTCTTGGAAAAGTGGTGAAAACATTACTCACCATTATTTTCATATGTGTGCTTCTTAGCGCTTTGAAGCCAACTGAATAGATTTTCAACGATTTTTCTAAACTGCAGAACCATTTTGTCACATGACTGAAATCAACCAATCCACATTTCGGTCTCAGATTGATCCAAGTTCATAAGCTTTCAATCATACCAGGTTGACCCACTCAATTTTTAAGCGAAGTCTTGAATAGAGAGTTTTTTTCTCTTTTAGACTGCTTACCTAAGCAAAGCTAAATAACACAATCTGCTCAAATATTTACCCATAGCTGGGGAGGGGGAGATGGTTTCGGTTTCTTGGTTTAATGGTATATCAACCTTCTTGGGTTATTTAATGCCAAACCCATTCTTCTAGAAGAACGGTAGTGGTACTATTTAACCCATAGCTGGGAGGATAAGGGGGTTCATACCTTTCCCAAGGGTATTTGCCCGAAAGTGAACGTAATAGCGTGACTGAAGTTCGAACTCGCTTTTTTAGATTCCACAGTTCATAGTTTTAACCATTACACCGCGAGGATAACCCACAAGAAGAGATAGATTCATGCCTTTCTGAAGGACATTATCGTGAAGAGAAACGCAAACAACCTCGTCCAGGATTTGGACTCATGTCACTAATCGCATTTCCTATAGGGATAACTGTTTGATTAAAGGCGTCTCCAAGTGACTTTATTGTAAACCATCATGAAAATTCTCGGCCAGCCATACTCCTGGGTTATGTGGGCCATATGGGATGAATAAAAATCTTGTGACTGATGACCTCTTACCCGTTATGCTATAAGCTACCCATCAATGACTCTCATGGTTGATGCTCGGTTACACTGACTTTGAGATCTTTCTATCTAATCCTGATCGATCTGATCACATGATTCCCCCGGGTCTTTCCTTTTTCTTTAGTCATTCGTCATTCCTCCTATTTTAGTCCTGATCGATCGTAGAAGAATCAGAACATGCATGAACTTCAACAAGCGCTTCGATCGGATCACATAGTTCTTACAGGTCTTGCCAGACACGAACTTTTATTTTTCCATATCACGAGAGATTTGTACTTATTAACTAAATTTTGCTTGGTTTCAGCCACCTACTCCTATGTAAGCAGAACTCTGTCCTTCTTATGTAGTGCTTTTATGCGATCACAAGTCTGGTTGTGGATTTGACAACCTTGATCTGTTCGACGATGACGCTCGTCGTCTTGCTGGTATAGTGGTTGATGTCTTGAACTTGCCAGATAAATTTGACTGTCTTTACTTTGGCTCCTTAAAATGTTTATTTCTCTTTCCCACATAGGTATCCAGCACGATTCTCGCTCTCAACATGAAGATCCTGTTACTTTTTCAAGAAGCTATCTTTCTCCAAAACGATGCGGTATTGATTGTTAGTACCTAGAGCGCAGTGCTCTTTCATTCCTTTGCTTAGATTTCTAATGTCCCCGACACATTTCAAAGAGAATGGTGTGATAGTTCGTTGTTTTTACGGCATGTCAACTCTTCTTGGGTTATTTTATGTCAAAATTAATTTAACAGTTATCATCTCTAATCATATGTACAAAAATATTTCTTAACCATCCTTTTAAATATGTAAACACTTCACTGTCTCAAACAGATCTATTTGATCCATATATAGAACCCTAACAGGTCCTACTTTCCGGGGTCAGAGTGGTCCTAAGTGTAATACTAATGTAATAGTACTCAATACTCACCGGGAGCTAGAACTTCACCACCGGATGCAGTTTAGTACCGTATCGAGGACATCCCCTTTTTAGGGTGGTGTCATACTCTGCTACAAAGTATGCAGTTGGTTTATTCTTGACCCCTTCGACAAAACGGAAAATATTATTGAGAATGGTAAAGTTTGTTATATTCCATGGAATATACCTTAGGCCGTCTGCCAGTTATGCCCCGCGAAAGATATATATAAAAAGGTTGCAGGTAGCATTTCTATATACTTTGCTGTATATCTTCGTGCCTGGATGTTAAACGAGTTATTTCTCTCAGGCAAATTGTAAACTAAGTTGAGGGTGGTTCCATCTATCGTTAGGGGAAGATACTAGTTCAGAAATCACTGCGTTATACAGCAGGTACCATGAGATTAAAAGAGATTTATCGATATAAATTGATTTAAAGGAAGCTGTGTCCATATGCGTATGAAAATCAGAAATTTTCATAAATGATATATTTATGTTCAAGTATTTACAGACTAGAGATTCTTAAGAGGAGGCGCTCATGGCATAACGGTTATCATTGTTGGAAGTGAACTCGGCTATCCGATTCAAATTCTGCACAAGGCTGTTTGTATTTCAAATATCGCTAATACTCTTGGGAAAGGCATGAATCCACCAATTCTTTCTCCAGATATGAGAAAATAGTTGGCAAGACTGGACTCTTTAACTTTGCAGTAGTAACTGGCCTTGGAGAAGAAAAGCTCTGAATTCAATCCGGTTGTAGAACTACGGAGGGATGGGATCAACCAAGCTATTCTTGCCCAAGACACGCCATAGAAAGTGTGTCCCTACAATTAAAACCCATTTAAAAGACCAGTGATATGACAGGAATTAGGATTAGGGTTCGGTTTAATTATAGTCTAAGTAAAATTTGCATATTCAAACGGAAGTTTACTCTAGATTGGTATACGCGTAAAGAAAGAAAAAAGAATCAATATCAATTTATTCATTGCGCGAACGTATGTATTCAGGAATAAATCAGAATGTCTGGGAGTGATAGTTTGAAGGAATTTGAAATACAGAATCAAATCAAAGAATTACACCTCACTAATACTCATAGAACAAAATTTCAACGCAAAGACTAAAGGTTTTAAAAGAGATGCTAACTTCATCTGTTGTATATATCCACAATACAACAACACGTGTACATCTACAAATATACACTTATATGCGGAAACATCATTAACCGGTAATGAACGACTTCAATAACGAACGAATACACTTCTTTATAAAAATATAAATCTCTCACATTTTATTCTCGAAAGGGTGATGTTCTGTTGTGTGTGAGAGATGAGTGGACACAGGGACCGACTTCTATATTGACCCAAGTTTTTCTCTTGACCATAGCAACACTTCTTTCGCATCTTGGCTGGGGTTGCTCAACCGTGGGTCACTGAAGACCCAGCCCTCTACAAGCTGGTTCTCACATTGGCATTCCTGTCTCAACTGCCCGACGGCTGCGGGCACCCTGTCTATATTCTTTCTTATCGTCCACCTGCTTCCACTCTTCTTCGGCTTATTTATACAGGTGCATCTCTTGATTGACGATTCGGTCCAGGGTCAGTATATAACACAACATCCTAGAGAGAATTTTTAAAAACTCATTAGACAATAATACAGTGAAAATAAAAAATATTATAATTAATAATTAGAGACTCAAAATCGGATCTATGGATGACAGCAAACTAATACTTGTAGAACAACATTTCCACTCAGTCAGGATTTCAACAGACGCTTGCTTCATCTTCATGGAAAGAATTGAAAAACTCATTAGACAATAATATAGTGATAATAAAAACATTAGGCTAAATAATTATAGACACTGAATCAAATCTATAGATTACAGGAAACTAATATTTGTAGAACAGTGATGATTTTAACAAGATTCGATGTTCACCTTCAGAGAAAAATTTAAAAAACACATTGGATAATTATACAACGATGATAAATAGATTAATTGCTTACAAACGCTGACCCCGAGTGGATTTAACATAAAACTTAAGGCCGTTGCGTTGAAATCGGATAGACAAACTTAGGATGTCACATAAGCGTCTAAATAAACGAATGAACAAAAATAAATCTAGCCTCATTTTATACACACTGTTCACAAACTTAAGATATACACCATGAAAAAAAAATTATTTTCCGGATGTCCTGACAACAGATATATCTATTGTTCAGTTAACGTTACTTGGGTAATAATTTTGATTCAACAAATGGCAATACTACATCACTAGTTCATTTTTCCTCGCTTCTCTTACAGCATATCCACTCTTTTAATTTTTTAAAAACTTTCTAAATAAAAACGTTTTTCCAATTACACCTTTCTCCTGACGAAGATCTAAGTTCGAATCTAGTCGAGAACAATCAAGAAATAAATAACTCAAAGGAAATATTCCTCTTTGTCGAATCACTTTTTTTTCCTCTTTAACTCTGTTGAGTATGGAGGGTGTGGTAAAGCTGTCCACCTGAATGAGCCGATTGTCTCTATTGTCTTGATGCTTGTGTCATGCAAAAAAGGACATTGTCGATTGTCAAAATTTAGCGCCTTCAGACTATCATCTCTTCGGCCTCATGTCAGAGAGGCCAACATAATGCCATTGATGAAGAAGTGAGAACTGTTGTGATGAAATAACTCAAAGAACAGTCAACAGAATTTTACGAGGCAGGGATACATGCCCTCATTCGAAGGTGGAACATTGCAATTGATAGAAACAGTGACGATGTTGAGAAGTAGGGATGTAAGACACAGAGAACCAGCTTCATTTTGATATATGAGACGTTTCTGTGAAAGTAATCATTCCTGTTGTAAAAAAGCATTACTTTTTTACTTGCCCTCATACACATACACATATATATGAAGAGAGAGAGAGAGAGAGAGAGAGAGAGAGAGAGAGAGAAAGAGAGAGAGAGAGAGAGAGAGAGAGAGAGAGAGAAATAGCAGATTTAAAGAATCCGACAAAATGTAAGAAATAAGTGGATAAACCGAAACTCAGACAACGGATTCAATTAATATTTCGTCTTTATTTACCCAATGACTTCTTCAGAATGTTGGTGATTTCGTTGCGGTTGGCATAATATGAAGTAGATAAAGAGGGAGGGGCGAAAAGAAGGAGAGACAGAAAAAAGTGAAAGAAAAGACAGAAATAGGAATCTTAGATTTGAAGGAGTGTAGTGACAACAGAAGGGACAGCTGACAAGCATATCATATTTACCAAGAACATATATACCAAAATAATATATTCAAATGAAAAAACACCCAGAAGTATGGAGGTGTGGGAGGGAAATAAATGTTTCTGGGGGGGTTCTTTTAAAAATTACTCTTATCCATTGTCAATTTTGATATTATTCTCCCGTAAAATAATATTTGCTTCGTAGGGTGAAATTTGAAAAAAGTCAGAGCGTTGTTTGATAGAGTGGTTGGAATGTGAAAATGTTGCAGATTCTAAAAGTCGGCAAGATTTTCTCCAGTGGATAGATTTAATTCAAGTGACTCGAAAAAAAAAAATTTTAAAAATCTAACATGTGGGAGAAAAGGGCATTTCGGTCATCGTTTGATTTAATTCATCGTTTATGTTTGTAAATCCTTTTGTCTAAATTACATAGGGTTTTACCAATGTTACATTTATCACAGTCATTCCACAGAATAGAGTATATTCCTGTGTGAAAATTAATTATGCTGTTAGTGCGTTTTGAGATGCTAGTGAAATGTTTAATGGTTTGTGACGTGGTTTACATAATCAGAATTTCTAATCCAGTTAATTTGTCGTAAAAGGGTTTGTTGTGTATGTTAACTTGAGCGATGGGTCTGTGAGTAATACAAATAGTGGGGGTGTTTTTCTAAAGTTTATTGGATGCGTGTATGTTGCGAGCATTTTTCTAGCATTTAATATGAAAATTTTTTGATATTTTTAAGCTTTTAAGGGAATGTTTGATATATTTAAATTTATCATCTAGGTATTGTGGACTACATATTCTAAGTGTACCGAATTAAAAACCAATCATGAGGCCCGTTTTAATTTTGTTGTTGAGATGAGAAAAAATGTACATATTCATTATTGTTATAAGGAAATGTTTGATATATTCAAATTCATCATCTTGGTATAATGAGCTACATATTCTAAGTGTGCATAAATAAAAATCAATTATGAGGCCTGTCTTAATTTTGCTCTTGTGGTGGGAGTAAAAATTCATATAATCATTTTTGTTAGTGGTTTTGTGGTAGACTTTAAAAGTTGAATTATTTTGGGATTTAATAGTTAGGATGTCCAGAAAAGGTAAGGTGTTGTTTAAATTCTTTCATAGGTAAAATTGATGGAAGATTCATTCAACATTGTTTAGTTTCTCTGCAATCTTTTCAATTTTTATATTTTGTAATTGGAAAATTGGTATATAATCAATATATCAAAAGAATGTAGCATTGATGGGTAATCGATATTTGAAAGGGCCGGATTCTAAAATTTCAATAAATAAACAGGCTTAAACAACACTGAGTGGGTTTTCCATAGGGAGACCAGATTTCTGGTTATAAAATTTATTATTAAATTTAAAATAAGTCATGTTAGTTATGTGTTTGCAGATGTTGAGTGGAGAGTTTATAGGGAGTAATGAGTTGAATTTAATTTTTCTTAAGTGAATAGCAAGAACGTTAAAGCATATTTAAAAGGATATTTGTGTAAAGGTAAGTTATATCTAAGCTGTTCATAGTTTTGTTTTGTACATAATGTTCTAACTTTTATTAAGTCACCATAGTTAATGATGTATTAGGGGATATTTGTGCCTAGTAGGGGGTTAATATTCTAGCTATGGCGTTGTAAGTGGTTTGTGAAAGGTACAACCAATGTTGAAAATAATGAGTCGTAAAGGAGTGTTTGGCTTATTGATTTTGGGTTGGTCATATAATGTACGGATTATAGGGTGGTGTTCAATGAGGGAAATCTAATTTTTTTGTTTTGTTTCTGACAAGTTTTTTAAATAAGTTGTTGAAAGAACTAATGTCATTGTTTATGGTGATTTGATTGAATAAATTTTTCAGACTGTCCTTCTTTTACCTCTCCTTTTTTATCTACTTCCTTTTATGCCTACCGCGACGAAATCACCAACTTTCTGATATATATATATATATATATATATATGCACACACATATATATATGTCTTTATGTTTTTATATGTGTTTCTGTGTGTGTGTGTATGTGTGTGTTCGCACATGTGTGTGTGGTTGACTTTTATATAAACATAATTATAGTTCGTTTAAAACCTGAAAGCCATAAGGTCAGTTTAAAGATTACAACAACAGTTCTAACGGTAACAAATAAAACTGTACCCATTACAAAGATATGCAGAGCCAGTATAATGATATTATTATCATTAATATATATATATATATATATATATATATATATATATATACATTCTTCAAAATAACTGCTCATGCGGAACCATCATACAAATTTCCTTTCTTTTTTGTCGTCTAAAGTATTTTATTTTCTGAAGACCATTTTTTTTTTTGATGAATTAATGACAAATTTCACCAATCCACACTTCCCAACAAGTCAGCGTTCTATAATGTCAAATTGATGATTTTTTTAAATCTGAGAGTAGAGAGAACACTGGCTATCTTTGTTAATTGTCAAAGTCCTTGCTTATGTGTCTGGGCGTTTATTTTGCTCTCCCAGTCTATCTGAAATGCAGTAAAAACAACCTACCAACCGAGTTCTATTTGTTGAGTATAAAAATGATCAAACAAACTTTAGATATTGAATACCCACTTCGTTCTAAGTTCTTTACTCTCTATGATCAATCAAATACTCACTAAGTTCTACCTTATCTTAATCTTTATTGTGTACCTGTAAAAACATAAATTGCTTGTACAGGCATATCACCAGGGTATTGCGATGGAGAGACATCGGTTGTCTGGGAGACGCAAGTGGAAATGATGGAGGTGTGTAAAAAAGGTTAATATTGTAAGATTTAGGTTAATTTTAACGGTGTGTCAACCCGTCTGTGATTATTTTATGCCCTAAGATTAGGGAATATTGTACATTGTATGTTTATATTTAAATTTACTGTAGCAGAGTCTTAAGAGCTTTTTGCAAACAGTCATATAACAAGAATTTTTCAGCACGAGACGAAGTTTAGAATCACAACGAGAACTCCTCTTTTTTCGAAATGAGGATAATGTCCGTGGCGTAATAGCTTAAATTCACTATTGTAGCCTCGAAGTAAGAAAGTTCGATTTCCAGTTGCCCTTATAAGTTAGCTTTTGGATTGATACCCTTGGGAAACGTATGAACCACCGTATTCACCGTGCTCTGAGGGAAATAGTACCACTAACATAGGCACGGATAACTTTGGCATTAAACAACCCACGATGGTTGATATACCATTTAACAAGGAAACAAAGCCAACTCTGCAAGGTATACAGTCAGTATATTCTAAGACCTCATCAAAAAGGCATCTGAGATTTAGCATACAAAAATTAGTTTTTGTAATATTCACAGGAGAAGCAAAAGATTTTCAAAGGAGCGTCCATCTCTCTTGACAAAGGACTTGATCTTATTCATCACTGTAATTTTAATACTGAAACAAATATGCGGACACAGAACTGTATTTGATATTAAGGCTTTGATTCTGAAGATCTCAGAACGTGGAGTACCCCTTCATCAGCAGTACTCCCAGATCCACTCTGGTTCAAAATGGTAGTACCTGTTAGGATAACATCCATGGGTTGGTTTAAAAATTATTCGTATTCAATTGGACCATGTACAAAAAGAATCTCTTAAGAAACAACAACGCAAAAATGTAAATATGAACGTACTA
>CAUZXS010005354.1:2500-5000 GCA_963585895.1 Sepioteuthis lessoniana | reverse complement strand
TATATATATATATATATATATATATATATATATATATATATAAAGCATCATTATGCTTTTGGAAATAAGGATACGTGTAAAAGATAAATTTGTGCAAAAGAGATTATTTAAGTGTGGAGTGCAAAGGACAAAACGCTCAAATCAACTGATACAGTAAAAAAAATTTAACAAGCTTAATCCTTGTCCACCTGATATCAACTTTGCTTTGCTTACTCTGGGAAAAGGGAATCAGAGATTAATTACAATCCTAGTTGTTCCAAAATAATCACTCATCCACGAAGGGATCCGTCTCAACTTTTCTTAACTTCGATGATTTAGCCCGGAACCGGTTCTTTAAATCGCAGTTTACATTCGACGCAAGATCATAATTATAACAAACTTTATCAGGAACGAACTCACAACTTAGTCATAATGGTGAGCTAGACACGCTCATTAACTAATTTCCAACAAGGAAGCGCCCTAGCTTTGCCCACTTGTTTTTTAACATTAAATTTCATGATGAGTGTACAGTCGTCCGATTTCGAATACAGACTTTCCAGTCTAGAGATGAAGTGTTTAGGCTTTATAGCATGAAAAAGAATTCAATTCTCACTGAGTACATCTTGTTGACTTATAATTCGTAAAAACCTATTAAGATACCTCACCGTGTTGAAGTGTTTGTCAGTTTTGTACACCAGTACTAATGTAGTTAATTTTATTTTCATGGAGGCCACGAAATTAATGGCCTTATGCAGACGAAGCAAATTCTGATGAATATCAAAATCACCTCCCAAAGAAGAAATAGTTAGCAACCAATTCTACAGTCTTCAGTTCGAATGAGTGATTGATTTTAACGGCATGTCAACTCGCCTTGGGTCATTTTATACGTAGAGGTTCGGGAATCGCTTACATTGTACATTTATATTTACATTTTTTGTGTTATTTCTTAAAAGTTTTTTTTTTTTTTTTTTTCGCCTAACGATTATAAGATATCATTCCTGTCTAATACAAATCAAATTCTAAACAGATATATTTAACCTATAAGTCGGAGTCAAACAGATATATTTACTGCAGGTACTATTTACCAACCCCTCTGCTCGGGCAGGATATGACACAAGGTCATTTTTTTAAGCGGAGTTTAACAGGTTTGAATTCAGAGTTTTCCTTCTCCTAGACTAGTTGCCTCAACAAGGCTGAAGAACCTAGTCCGTCCTACTATTTACCCATAGCTGAGGGAGAATAAGGGGGTTCATACCTTTCCCAAGGGTATTTGCCCGAAGTGAACATAATAGCGCGACTGGAGTACGAACTCGCGTACTACGATTCCGCAGTTCATCGCTTTAACCATTACACCACGAGGACACCCCTATATATATTTACTGCAGGTCAGTGCGGCAATAAAAGGTTATTCCTCTCTTCCCCGAGGTCCAGAACTGTAGCATCACCACCATATGTAGCTTAATTCTATACTCAGAGCACCACAATTTCGTGGGGGGAGTATGGGGGCGGTTCTTAACCCTCTTCAAGGGATACAGCAAGATATTCATGGCCCCGCTGATAAGACGTTCGTATGTTCGATTATGATTAGATTTTTTAATGTCCGTGGCCTTTTGTCAAAAAAGTTGGTACATATAAAAGAAATACTTATTTTTTTATTTATCTTATAAATCGCATTTGCCTATTTTGTGTATTTTCAGTTCAACTTCATGCACTGTGTGTTGTCACATTCGTTGTTTTCCAAACGGCCGATTAATTCGCGGTTTCGACGCAATATTGCGGCAAATCTGTGACCTCGTTCTCCCTCTTCTCTCTTTCTCTCTCTCTCTGTCTCTGTCTCTGTCTCTCTCTTACACAAACAAACACGCACACTCACACACAGTTTCTGTCTGCCAGTCTATATCATTCTCTGTCTCTGTCTGTCTGTGTGTCTGTCTCACTCTCTCTCTCTCTCTCTCTCTGATTCTCTATCAATATATATCTGTCTCTGTCTGCCTGTCTCCCCCTCTCTTCATCTCGGTCAATCTATATGTATGTATATCCTTTTCTGTCTCAGTCTCTGTCACACACTAAAACACACACACTCACACATACACACACACACACACACATTCTCTCTCTCTCTCTCTGTCACCCTCTCTTTCTCTCTCTTCTCTCTCTGATTTTGTCTCTCGATATCTCTCTATCTCTATCTCTCTCACTCTCTTTATATATATATATACATATATACATAATATATATTGGCTTTTCTCTCTTTCTCTCAATTTCTCTCACTCACTGAGACACACTCTTTTTCTCTCTGTCTCTCTCTCTGTGCAACTGTCTGTATGCCTCTCTCTCTCTCTCTCTCTCTCTCTCTTCTCTTTCTCTCTCTCTCTCTCTGATTTTGTCTCTCGATATCTCTCTATCTCTATCTCTCTCACTCTATATGTACATATATCCTCTTCACTCTCTCTCACTCTTCTTTCTCTCTCTTTATATATATATATATATATATGTATATATATATAGGCTTTTCTCTCTT